>JAUJPO010052804.1:0-14861 GCA_032270745.1 Tiaropsis multicirrata
CAGGGGTAAGAATTTGAAGACAAAGGATATCCAGGGGTAAGAATTTGAAGACAAAGGATATCCAGGGGTAAGAATTTTCAGTATTCGTTCCAGTAAAACCCTGTGTGTTGGGCTTGTGTTAAAGAGAATCGACATCCTCAACAGGGGGTGCGTCATCCTCAACATGGGGTGCGCCATCCTCAACAGGGGTGCGTCATCCTCAACAGGGGGTGCGCCATCCTCAACAGGGGTGCGTCACCCTCAACAGGGGGTGCGAATTCTTTCTGGAAAAGCCCAATATTACATTTATAAAGAGTATTTGAATAATTATGTCATTAAAATACCATTGTCAAATTAATTGTTCTTTTTGTTTAGGACATTTGAACTGAACGATCACGTGATTCCTCGGATTAAGATCGGTAACATGACGTATGATGGCAATGACGTCACGTCGGTTGTCGTTAGTTTTTTTGTCGTCAACGTTGCTGGAGAGGAAGCTACAAGTCGAAAGTATTATAGGTAATCTGATAGTTCAAGTGCTAAAGGTTGAACCCCCCCCCCCCTCGATCTCCCTCGCCAGTTTTTGAAAACCTCCAATTTTTTAAAGAAATTTCCCTCAAGAGTTATCTCTTCAAGGATTTCTTGCCAATACTATTTTGAGCATGTCTAAATAATCAAATTGGCTTAAAACCTTTTTTTTCGAAATAACATTTTCTTGAAACATCCTAGCGCAGGCGCAGAACATTATTGCAACATTGGGGAGAGAAGAAAAAGTTGTCGTAATCTAAACTTTTTTCTGTTGTGGATTCCGATTTTATGATATCCATTACGTAATACTTTCTACGGAAACATCCCAAATGGCCGGACATTTGCCACTAGTTTTTAAATTTTTAACAATAAAACCAGTGGCAAACTCTCGGCTTTTTTGGATGCTTCCGTACAAAAGATTACGTTATAGATATCATAAAATTTTTATGATCTTCATCATTGTAGTTATGTGCGAATGACATTCCAAAGATTTGATCAACAATATCTTTTCAAATTGAACACGCGTACATTATGTTTGCATGCTGGCAAAAGCTTGCTGACGATGGGTACTCTATCTTTGGTGTTGAAGGTAAAAACAACTCATTTTCTACTCCAATCTTAGTTTAAAGGACTATTGTACACTATCTTGCTCTATGCTCTGCGTATACTAAGCAATGGCTGTACGGGACATTTCAGAAATGTTAAAAAAAGGAGCCAACCCCTATAATAAAGTTTTTAGTAAGTTTTGCGACCGCAGTCGAGGGCGGCTCGAAGGCTCCCTCCCAGAAGGTAGGGGAGGATGCCACTCCTTTCCCCACTTACTCCACTTACTCTCGCTCTAAATGCTGAGTGCCAACCAGCGAGTACCAGTTTTCAAGTCTTTGGTCTGACCCGGCTGGGGCTCACAGCCTTGCGAACAGGAGGCGAACACTCTAGCCACTTGGCCACCGTCGCTTTAACTGAACACAAGGACCAACACATTTGAATGAACTCAAACGATCTTTGGGGTGCATATTATGTTACATATCATTATGTTGCTACATCTTATTACATATGTATATGTTAATATGTGTTATTACATAAATGTATTATGTTATTATGTTCCTAGTTATGATTATGTTACATGTTTATGTTTTTTAGTTGGCTTTATTGATAGTTTCCATCGGGATGACTTTACACGGGTATTCCAGATTACTAGAACGTGGAATGCCTTATATCACCAGAAACCTCACCAATGTATGTTAAATTATGTTTGTAAAATTTTAATTTTTACACCGACAGCATACAGGGTTTCTACCGGGTGTCTCTTTTTGATTTGATATTGTGAGCAAACTAAGAAGTTTTTTCATCATTTTTTATCAATTTTATAGAAGAAAGGCTAACTTAAATTTTGGTATTTGATATAATTTGCTTCCTTGGTTCAAAACTTATTAGTAAAATACTGGAAAATTCACTTTCAAAAAATTCAAAAGTATGTCTAGAAAAAGATACACCCGGTAGACAACTTTGTAAGTAATTTCGTGAATGCTTTTCGAAGGATGTTCATCACGAATTGATAGTGGATACTGGAGATTTTTGAAATTCGTAACCCATGAAATATTTGATTTTGGAATTAGCCAAGGTAACTAAGAACTAGTTAGACTCCTTGTTCATCCAACTTTGAGCATGGTAAAGACCTCGGACATCTAGTTATATTTAAATTTACCTTTCGCACATCCGTTAACTTTTAACTGCCAATTTCTTTAACATCATTATGAGCAATTTTATGTTTAGGGTGGAAATATTCATTTATTTTTATTTATTTTTTTTAGGTTTTGTTGCTCATATTGTGTTGGGTTGTATCCTCATTCTGGGTGTATGAGAAAGTTTTACAGACCGACTTTGATATAACCATTGATAATGTTGGATTTGATTCGTATCTTGTCGAGGCTGTTTTCCGATCCATTCTTCTCTTTATTGAATTCCAACAGGTAAACCTCACTATTTATTTTAGTTTAAAATCTTCACCTTTGAACACGTTACTCGTCAATGCTAACGGACCTGTTAAGCTATACACTGAAGATTATACACCACACGGCCTGACTTCTTTAGAAGTTTGACACTGACCCCACATATTAGATATAAGATATAAATCATCATTTTAATTTTCAACGACACATTCTTTTTCACGATTTACGAAAGTCTTAAGTGCATGTTAATGAGTTTATTTTCATGCGAGAATTTTGATGCCCCGAATTCGATGTATTTGATAGTGAAATACTTTCTTTCTAGTTGTGATAACTTACTATTATGGTCTTCTGGAAAAATGGTCGCTTCCGTCCGACACTAAAAAGTAAAAATTGTTCTATGTAGAAACCAGGACAGTATCAATTTACTTTTTTGGTTAGTATCATCCTGGTTTCTACACATTAATTGTTTTTTACAATAGATTTTAGTGTCGGACAGATCAGAATAAGCATTTTTCAGAGAGAGCCTTTAATCTTTTCTCTCTCCGTTATAGCTATGGAATAAAGTACTGTCTGGGTGTTCTGGCCTTCGTGGTTCTTTTGAAGTGGTTCAGGCGCGTAGCCAGGGATTGCGCAAAATTTGTGTAGGAGTGCAAATTTTTATGACATAGTCATTAACTATTGAAAATGTAATAGATAATTAATGCATCGTAAAATATATGCTCTCCAACGCACATTTTGCGCCATCCCTGTCTACGCGCCTGAATAACAGCAATTTTGATCTAAGGATGCAATATTTTACATCCTTCTCAAACTCACAAACGCTGAACAATACACGCATACACACACAGGACAAACTTTTGAGCTATTAATCGACAATTGCCAAAGCTACGAGAAATCAAATTACCTTGAGCTGTTCTGACCACAATCAAATTCAAAACACAGATGAATTACTTTTTCATAGTCAGATCCGATCAAATGTGCAGACATTTAAAGGGACCATCAACAATAAAAGCAACAAATCCAATGCATAAACAAAACAAAACAATCTTTTACATTTCTAATCCTGTTAAGGGTAATCCGATGAAATCGAGATTTCAATGTATTAAGCAAAAAAGTAATCATGGGTAGATGGCTATTAATTGTTATGGGATGCACTTCTCAAACAATGCCTTCACATTCTTTATTATTAAAAATTATTGTTAACTTTTAAAATGCGTCGCTTCTTTGTAATAAGAAAGGTACAAAATTCGCTTAGATCGAAACGAATTACAAATGGAATTCGATGACATTATTTTAAGTCCCCTCTGAAGATCCAAAGGATGTTCTTGGTCAACTTTCTTCAGTTTATTCTTAGATAAAACATCTAAAACATTGATCGATATGCACCATTCAATTCGATACTTCAGCTTAAGCACATTAATAGAATCAGATCAACGGGAACACCAAAGTTCCCACAGTACAAATGAAACAATTAACCTCCCGTGGAGAAGTTCATCTAATTTGCATGCAACAAAAAGGGTATTAGTAAAAAGCAAATATCAAACTGTTTTCCTTGAGATTTAAACTAGCCTTATGAACGACCAATCCAACAAACAAAAACTCATCGCTTCTGTGATAAGAACATAGTGAATAGAAAATATTACAATTCAATAAATATTACAAACAAATGCCGACATTCAAGTCACTCTAGATCAGAACAAAATTTAAACAAATAAGAACACTTCAAGAGTTGCGTCACCATTAAAAATCTTGATCGGTTTAAATCCCAAGCTAAAAATTGTGAAAATTAAAATTTAAAACTAAAAGATTTCAGTAGATTTTCCACAAGTTAGCAGGTATCTTGTTAATTTTGAAAAGTCTAGTGCATATTTCAAGACAGAGGGAAAAATTAAAAACTCAAGGGATATGTATAGATTGTTTTAAGAAACTTTCAAGCAAGGATGGGACAAGAGGGACAAGGCAGAGTTTTCTTCTTCTTTGAAATTACAAAAAATGAAGTTAGCCTGCATGTAAATTGTATTCAATTCAAATCACTTGGCGTTCGATAAGTAATTGCTCAAAGAAAAAGAAGCATGTCACAGTAATGGATCAAGAGGTAGAAAAGAGTAAGAAAAAAATGACGCAATAGAGCAATTAAGTAGGATTAAGAGCATGCAGCGGTATACTTTAAAAATAGATGCTGGAGGTATGTTTGAATGCAACGTATTTCTTCTCTTCTCTCTCTGTCTAAAACTTTAATGAAGGCACATTCTTTCACAGGAAACAACTGAAGGCTAGTCAGTCCAGACGAAAAAGAAAGAACGGTTATTATTCCCACGTATTCCAAACAGTAATTTGACCAGTTGTAAGTTGAAACAATGAAACGTCATACAACAATAACAATCCGGCCATTTTGACAACCCCAATGATACTTCGTCTGTCAAAACCTTTTCTTTCACGCCTAAGATTTCCACTCGAAAAGTTGTGAAAGATACTTTGAAAGGTTTGAATGGTACTTTCACTATTATACAGTTCGTATTGGTCTGACAAAACACCTCCCTGGAGTGAGCTACTATCAGACAATATTTAAAATTTGAAGATATTCTCAAGTAACACCATAACAGTTATATTGATATTTTAGAGATTTCTTTCAACAGAAAGCAGAATTGCAAAATGATACAACTTCATTAAAATGACACATACAGTATGTCTCGAGCAAACCCACAAAGAGTCAACATTTTGAATCTAATTCAATTAGAAAACAGAAGGGAACCAAGCCATCACGAAACATTCTGATCTGCTATCAGAAGAGAAAGCTTCATATACCGTGCAAATTCACCTATCTATCGATTTTAAGATCTTTTTGTAATTAAGCTCGATTGGGAAATCACCCTCACGCAATGTTCAAATCTACCCTTTCACATGACAATGAACAATCGTTTTATGCGGTTAAAAGCTGAGTTGAAGGGCCACGTAGGAAAAAACTAGGAAAATAACTAAAGTACCATGGGCTTTGGCTTGGGATTAAAGGTGGGGGGTCCGAATTTGAAGTTTTAAAATTGTTACCCAATATGGTTAAGCAACAAGAAAATTTTGACATTTTAAAAGGTAAAAAACTACATTTTGATAAAATTTTTAAGAAGAGAAATTCAATAGAAGTATATCCTCAACTTCTCAACGAAATATTACTTTACAAAAAAGTGAGGGGTTGACGGGGGCTAGCGCACAAGAACTAAACATAAAAGTGTGACAAAAATATTAAGCTCTTAAAAAGAAAAGAAAAATGGTTAATTAAAAGAACCGCACAAAAGAATGTAAAATCTATCAATCAAATGGTTCGAAAAGAAAGTGACGCTATAAAATGCATTATTCCTGATAATTTCTGACCTGTATTCGATTTGTTTCCACACTTTGAAGCACCACACAAGAGGTCCATCCAAAGGGTAGATCATGTAGAAATCTCAAATCACACTCTGGTCAGACAGATTTAAGTAGAGAGCAAACAACTGAAAAACAATACAAAAAAGAAAGCATTAAGATTGAAGTAGCAATTCTTAAAGTAAACTACCCTTTTTGTGCCACTTCAAATTGTCATCTGTGTATTTCAAGTCCTATCCACCTTGTCAAAGAAGGACCCTTAACCAAAATGTAAACCACAGCTAGACATAACGGAAACAATAAAACCGATCACGTGATCTTTCCATCGAGCCAACAAACAACTTGAAGTATGATATGAATGCTAACTATTCTTGCACTCCTTTTTATATCCTATACATTTCTTTTAAAACCTTATGAAATTAACCCTAAATACTGTTTTAAAGAGCGTTTTTTTATGGTATAGAAGGTATTTCAAGAGCTTGTTAATTAATGTGAAAATACTTTAAGGTGTTTCTAGCATTCTTATGAGAACTTTAATAACTGATTGCCACGTAAATGATATGATATGTAATATAACACGAGCTACCAAATATTTAAACATAAATATACACACTGAATAGAAACTCTCCCATTAAATAGAATCAAAGAATGGCCAGATCGAACGAGCTTATGATACCAACAATTGGCAACGCATAAACGAGTGGTATGCTCGAACACCATCATATTCATATCAACTGTGCCTTGCTTAATAATACTTCAACTCCGCCCAATTTCGACAAGTTGAATTTCAAAGTAGGAAATTCCATAAATACTACAGAAATAATTATGAAATTGACTACAAGCAAAAAAAAAAAAAAAACTTTCGTTGAAACAATCTTTAGAAAACTTGGAACGTAAAGCCCTCCCCCTCAACAATGATTTCACCCAACCAAAAACGATGAGTAAGATTGAAGTAAAATAAAGTGAAACCCCACCATTCTTTTCCAAAAGGAAATCATCTGAAAAAACTGAAAATATTTAAGTCTGGCCACACGAAGCAGAAGGTATTAATCCATAAAATAATGACAGTGGTTTAATGGCTTATAGACTAGCTCGGCGAATTCTTGACATTTTTTTACAGCCCAAAAGATAATAATTCATCTCTTTAAAAAAAAGGAGAAAATTCCGACATATGGTTTTGATATGAAATTTCTCACATCGATGTCATTTTGCGAGTAACCACATGTCTTTTACATTCTATTAATGGTTAATCCTCTAATAATTTCAAATATCAAACACCCTTAAAAAAAAAAAACTAGATCACTTGAGTTTTAACAATAATTTACAGTAGAAGCACGCTACGCTGCATATTATAATGCCTAATAACTCAGAATTCTTTAACTTTAAGTCGACAAAAGTTTTGAAAAAGTTTATCAATGAGGTCCACTATGTCATTAAAGCCGACGGGTCATTACAAGGAGATTAAATGCAGTGAAAATAATTTAGTTAGTACTTACTCTTTTGTGCAACGACCACTCTTTCAGTTTGTTCTTGCAGCAATGTCAACAACTTTTGAATATGTTCCAAACAAAGTAATACCTAAGAGATGGAAGGGTTGAAAATACAATCAGGTCATCAAACGTTGATATGAAAATAAAACTTTCCTGGAAAATTTGGGTTTGTGATGCTAAATTTAAAGATTCAGGTCATCAGACGTTGATATGAAAATAAAACTTTCCTGGAAAATTTGGGTTTGTGATGCTAAATTTAAAGATTCAACGTCACTACTTTCGTTAAATATAGTAGTAGACATCACAAATAAAACTCACACTTATAAATCCCAAATATTCATCCATACCATTTCTAAAATATTTCCCCAAAGCCACGGATATCCAGAATCTGCATTTTCAGCATTCTTTAGGCTTCTTGTTCTTATAAAATTAAAAACAATGTATTTTCATGCACGTTTCAATTTTTGTGTTTATGTTACTATTCCGTAACTTCATTTTCGTAAACGAACTATTAGACTCACCCTGGTGACACCCATCTTGTAACCATCATAAATCTGACAATGCTGGAGGATATGTTGGCAAGTATCTCCAGTGTATTCCAATGTTGATGTCATGTCATATTTCACGAAACGGTATCTAAAAAAGGAATTGCAAATGTTGGTGGGAAACAGTGAGCAAATACCTTGTCAACAAGTTGAAGGGGTATACTGTAGACCACTTGAGAAAGAAACCTGTCTATTACAAACATTATGAATCTCAATTGATGAATTGTCCATGTACATGTGGACAAGATCGGCAAGAAATTACATTTAGTAAAGTTGCTTGAGATAAGTAACTAGAAATGTAATTAACTTTTACCTCTCGACGAAGGTTTTGAAAGGCAGCCGGACAGGATAGCCAGTCTTTCGTATGCGGACAGTGTCAAGTATACCATTACATTTTATTTGAGCTCTCACAAAATCAACGTCAAAATGGTCTGCTTCTTTTACTTTGTTAGGCTTTATACATCTAAAAGGTACAAAGTAGACAAAAGTCTCAATATGAAAGTAATCCAAGATAGACCCAGGAATGAAAAAAATCTTTTGCAACCAGAATGAAACTTAAAAAGTCATGTTCTGTCATATCTTATAACAGGTTTAAAGTGACACTTAAAAATCTTTAATATTAATTAAAAAAAATGAAGATTCTTACCTCACAAAATGGGCCTGACAAAGAAGAATGGTCTCTATCAGGTCTACTAACGAATTCTGAAAAAAAAGGAAGAAAAATGTATTTGATAAACATAAATTATCCTTTTTGACAAACAGGTACACATTTCGTAAAAAGTTTTAACATAACTCTAGTGAGAACCTTTCCCTCTCAATTTGTTAACTTTTAGAAAAGACGTTTTACGAAATCTTACCCTTAACTGAACTGCAACAGAATTATTTTTATGCTTTCTAGCGGTGAATGTGCGTTGTTTGCTTTTGGTATTGTGACTAAAAATGAGAAAAAAACATAATTTAGTATTTACATCTCAATAAAGCTCAACCTTTTTACCGTGCTCTGTCACAGTTACGGGTGGATTATATGTATTACCAACTGAAAAAAATTGATCCAATCACTGGAGAAAAACATGTACTTTTGTCCCCACTGGAAAGAAGCCTATCTTCATTGAGAAAAAATAGAAAATGATTTAGTGTATCTTTATAATGAATAAATTTTATCAATCCAAATCATTTTTTCAATAATGAACTTTGGCATCCCAAGTGGGAAAAGATTTTGAACCCTGTGTAGATTTCAAAAATGTACTCAATTCCTTTTGTTCTGAGAAATATTTATCTCTACTGACCAAGCTTTACTTGTGTTGCATTTCCCCTCTTTCTTTAACCTAAGAAAAAAGCGATCGTTGAATAAAATGTATGGGAGGTCAAATATTAAAAATAATTTTAGAAAGGTTTGAACAACAATATAATAAGTAGGAGCACAAAAATGATGGTTAAAATGACTTTTTCTAGAGAAACTCGAGCATGCAAAAAAAAACATTAGCATCATATCTACCATAAAGGTTTTCGTGCTTACCTATGATTGATACGTTTTGTGTATGCTTCTCTAACATCCCCTTGACAACAGTTCACTGTACCATGTCCTTGTCTGTAAGAAGAAAAGAAAAGAAAAACATTATTCTTCTTTCTACAAGAAAGAAACTTTTCCAGAAAATATTTTTTCCAAAACCTTATACAACAATAGTGTAAATAGTTGCTACATTCATCAAAATAGTAGTACATACTTGATATTGAGAGATCCAGTTTTGCTTAGCGATGAATTGAATAATGTGCTCGTTAATTGTCCTTTCGACCCTAAGAACAAAGTAAAGAAACATCAATGGAGAATCGATGGACCATGATTTTTCCTCGAATCTAGAGCAGTTCGAAATTTAAGTAACGAAAACTTTTGTATAAAATTGTAGATTTTACCTCTTAAACACTCGATCAAACTGCCATCAAGTTTTGCATTATTCTTTGAGATGAAGTCATCTGCTGCGTAAGTAACCTAAAAAATGACCAATTATAATTCATCTAAAATAATGAACTTGTTTTAATAAATAAATGTCATTGTTTTATCTTAAAACCAAGCAATCTTTCTTCCATCAATAAGCCTTATGTAAAAATTGTGCGACATTATTGGGTTTTTCAACATGCAATTATAATAAACCTTTTTGACTAAGGATGGCGAAAAAATGATTATTGATATTGATGATTCTTAAGGTTTGAACTCATCACAAGTATCACAAGATTTTCAAGCAAATAATTGGTATACTTTTTTATTGTAATGTATGATACTGAATGTGGATGTGTTTGTCGTGGACGGAATGTAAAACTTTAATTCCGAGCAATGCGCGTTGAGAGACGAAACAAGGGTCTGATCATCTGCTTGCAAACATTTACTTTCTTCCTCTAAAAGAGCGAAGATGCCATGAGGTGTCTGAAAAAAGAATGATGATGTATCTCACTTTTTGCAAATTGTTACCATCATTATTCTTGCTGATACCTTACCAGAGGCATAGTTTGAACATCTTCTCCTTTATAAAGGTGATTATAGGGAAAGCTTTTAAAACAATCATTGTTGCTGAACAAACGTCATTTTACGATTTTATGGGATTGTTTTTCAAGGACTAGAAATACTAGAAAATAATTCTTTGAAAAGGGGAAAATAGGGAGACGCTATATTCAATTCAAAATCAGGACTGTGAAAAAGATTTTCAAGGTTTTCATAGATTTTCTTGGAAAATACAATACCTCAAGAAGAAGGTTGACGATATTCTTGTTATCAAAATAATCTATTAATTGCACGTCTGAAAATCCCTCTTCTTGGTAATCCACCTGAGATATACAAGAAAATATCAATTTGGTGGGTTGTCGTAAAATATAATACTATATACTTAGTATATATACTGGAGTACTCCTACCTCTGCAAATTATAAAAATATGAAAAGGAAGCCTTTGTGTCACCCTCGATCACAGCTGCAAATTTATTTACTTTATAAGGTATTTTAAATAGGAGGTTAAAAAGCAGGATCAAGGCGAAACCATGACAGCGTGGTTTTTGTACCAATGGTCTTCCAAAATTTTAATAAAAAAGTGCAAAAACATGCAGTATGTTTGAGTGGTTGAACTATTACCTGTTCCCGTGCAAGTACGTGTTGTATGAAGTGCAAATTAATTTGTTCATTCGTTGTGTTAATGCATAATTGTTTTAGTGTGTTCTTTTGGAAATCTTCAAAACCAAAAATGTCAAGAAAACCAACATGCACATGTTCAGCTTGCCTGAAAAATAATAGCAGTATGTAAAATAATTCATCATCAGGTCGTGTTGTGAGATATTTGTGAGTCAAGGCAAATCCAATAAAGTATTGAGTGTACGGATTACCTTAATTGGATCGTTAGAAATATCAAACTGAGTTTCAAGAAGTACTCAACTTTCCCCACAGCTTTTCGGGGAGTTGATAGGGTTCGGTAGAAGTTTGTGTTGGCAAATCTTTGTGGACAATATTATTGTTACCTTTTCTTCTGTTCTTCACTATTCAAATATGTGTTGATGTTGCAAATGATCCAACTGAACAGTCGTCCATACAAAAAAATTGCAAAGAAATCTCGTGTTTGTTCAGCCTCACTTAAGCTTTTAAAACCTGAAACACCATCATCTAGGAAGAAAAGAAAAAGCTTAGGTTAGTGCTCCAATCCAGGCATTTCAATTTCTTTTGTTACGAAAGACTTTTTTGCTATTTCTTATAATGATACTGCCTGTACCCTCAAAGTATGAAAAACGCCACAGCAAAATAATTAGCATTTTCAGGGCTGCACTCCTTTAGCAAGAAAAGATGAATAGCAAGAAAAGATGAAAAGCAAGTATTCAATACTTACCTGGCTTGACAAACAAATTACTTGTTAGACAAAGTTCCAAATCACTTGTATCAACTCCAAGTAAGAGGGAAACTAAAATCAACAGAAAATAAAATATTAATTATGTTTTTCAATTAATTATAAAATGAAGACAAATATTTCACATAATTTCATATAAAATAAAACATACCTTTGTCAAGGATTTCCAAATTGTAAATAAACACCCCAGTTGATACGTCGTCACATTTAAATTTCAAATCACCAATATTCAAAATGGCTGACAAAATACCAAAAATCTCTTTGACACTCTAAACGTAAATTATTATTAGTAAGCTAACAACGTTAAAGCTATATTGAGCTTATCGATCTGTCTAAAATAATCATTGAATTGATTTTGCATTTTGCAAAGAATGAAATTTCAACAAAAAAATATTGAAAGAAACATTCATACAGTCAATTATACAGTCAATTTTACTGATCCCAACTTAAATTGGTTATATTGAAATTTAGACACTCCAGAATTCATATGAAATAATTCTTAAAAGATAATACTCATTCTAACAAAAATCAAACACAAAAAATAAGAATACTTACTTCTTGTGTAAAACCAACCACATTAAATGCATCAATTAGACTTTCATAAGCTTGGCTCCAAGAGAGTAAATCAACTCCAAAGAACTCTCCAAACTTCAAATATCTGAAAAAGAAAAGTCAAGTGAAAAAGATAAAGAAAAAAAATGCACATTCAAAATTAAATTGACTCCTTGATAATTAAATTTGACTTACTTGTGTTGTGTTGGTGAATCTAACAGTTGTTGTGATAGCTCATCCTCAGTCCTCCCAGAAAACATGTAATAGAATATATTGAAATTTGCTTCTCCCTAAAGAACAAAAGAAAAAGTCATATCAATGGTCAAAATATTCTGTACAATAGAAAATTCAACTCATCCTACGATATCTGTTTATACTCTCAAGTATTACGAGAGAATAATAACAGATGTGGCAGAGGTCATTATTTAATGCAATGAACAAATGAACAGTTATTGTGTAGATTATTAACTTTGCTTTGTCCAAAATGTGCATTTCTGGGGAAATGTTTTCGACTTTTTCTGACACATTTACTACTCTGTAATTCCCTGAAGTCACTTTTTCATCCAATCAGATTTCAGCCTTAGAAGATTAAACAGTTTGACCCTCAAGAACATGATCTACACAAGTTTCACCGGTTAGTTGTAACACTAAAGATAACCTTCTTTTTTTATTACTTGTTTAAAAAATTAATATGAGCTTTACAGTTCCATGCAGAATGTTGCCTAGACTCAATACCAAAGTGATACACACTTTACAGACTTTAGTAGCTTCATTTATTTTATTCTAACCTCCTGTCAGAAGACCAAAAAACTGAATGGAAACCAGTTTTTATACTTTTATCAGCAAAAATAAAATTTTGAAAAGGCATAAAAACAAAGAGAACACCTCTAAAATATTCATTTTGTAGGATAAAATTAGTTTTACCTGTCTTTGTTTAGAAACTCTTGAGGACTCCAACAAATAATCGGTTATGGATACTGTAAATAAACCACATATATTTTGAGATTAGTAGGAAAGTTTTCAGGGATGTTACATTTGAATAAGGAAAACCTTTTACAATAATTTCCCATTCAACAGACCAACAGAAAAGGTCAATAGAGTTTTAACTAAGAATTTTATTTGAGTTTTTATTAAATTTGACTGTTCTTTTTTCTGTCATTAGGCGACATCTAAAATATGTTCTGTTCACGTCCCCGAAGCTCAGAAATTTTAATTTTAATTCTAATGAAGAATTAATTTTTTTTAAGTAAAATTTTAATAACACAATGTGAATAAATTCTTTTACCTCCAGATAGCTTCAGCTTAATATTGAAATGGAACCTCAAGTATTTACAATATCTAGTTGCGTTTGAATTCAAACTTGTCTGTGCATTTCCAAAGGCTTCAAGGATGACATTTGCCTAAAATGAAAAAACGCATAAAAATAAAACTATTTCTCCTTTACCAATGACAACAATGTTACATACTGAATGGAAAAATTAATACATAAAGCAGTCCAGTTTATAATGTATGAACCAAACTAATAGTTGTATTTCGTTTATCATTGACCTACTTATACCCAAAGAATAGCCGCCTTAATTTGCTTTAAGAAGATTATAAATAGGAAAGAATACCTGCAAAATCTTTTCTTTGAAAGCTCTATCAGTTGCTGGGATAAGGCATAAAAAGTGTGTCAAGGCTTGATGGATAACTTCACTTTTTCCTGACCCTGATTCACCAGACACAATAAAGCATTGACTTTCTTTGTTGACGTTGAGAGATTGGTACATATTGTTTGTGACGTCAAACATTTGTGCATTGGATTGTGTAATAGATGGCTCATCTTTGTATCGAAGTGAAACCTAATGATTTGATGCAAATTAATTTGTTGGCAAAGTCTTAGGGAAAGTGAAGAAAGTAGAATAGTGAATCTGAAGGGTATGTATTGTAAAATGAATACTAGTCAGACCTATTATTAGCCTCAAATAATGGTCTAGGAATATTAGCTAAAAAAACAGGGTTTTTTTCTGAAAGAGATCATATTTGCACCAGGTACATAGGGTAAATATAAATCTTTTATATAATCAACCCATTTTTTAATAAAAATTACAAAAGATTAAAGGAATAATTGGAAAAAAATTATATTATGAAATGAAATGCAACTATTGTGAATCATATGAAATAAACATTCATTCATAAGAGAAGATTAAATTCTTTTAGCAAAGATTAATATTTAGTATCAAATGGTATTAAAGTGCTTTTCTCATTGGCATAATAAGATTAGGTTTGCAAAATCATAATTAACAAGTATTATAAAATTGATGACCTATCAATTATAATTTAAACATTCATTAAAACGAGGACAAAGTAATTAATATGTGACTAGTTTGTCATAGCCGCTATTATTGAGATGAAAAACAATCTTTATCAAAGATCCATGATAAATTTTAGATTTTAAACACACTAATCTATAAAATCAAAATAGGACAAAAAAAAGAATTTTCATTGCACATTATTATTATTATTATTATTATTATTATTATTATGACTATACAAATTCACAGGCCAGTAGGCCTCTACGAATCGGCTGATTACTTGTTTTACAA
>JAUJPO010052815.1:0-14858 GCA_032270745.1 Tiaropsis multicirrata
GAATTACTGTAAATGGTTAAATTCTTATTTCTATACTCTTGAAGCCTCCGAATGTTCTTAACATGTTCTTAATTATTCTTTACCTTTCGAAGCCTTTATGTTCTTATATACTTTGTTCTTATAAAAAAAAACGTGTATTAAGTTACTATATCAAAACAAGATTTTTGCATTATAAGAACAAACCATATGAGAATATAAGGCTTCAAACGCAAAAAAAGTTAAGCATATGCTGAGAACATTTGAAGGCTTCCGATTTAAATTTCTGAAGAAAGTTGTTTGAAAACAAAATTTTTCAGTAAAATCAGTAAAATTAAGAACATTATAAGGCTTGAATTTTAGAAGAGTTCTAAAAGTTATTTTCCTTCGTTCAAAAACGTGTAAGAAATGAAGTAATAATTACTAAAAACTAAACATAATCAGATTACAACAAGCCTAAGGCCACCTAGTTTGTCTGACAAACCTTGTTGTACAGCCCCTTTGGCTCCTATAATTTTCAATGAGGGATACCTGCAAAAGCCCAGAAGCTTTGATAATTGATAAATGATGTATCTTCGGTTCCACATCACTGATCTCAAATGAATGAATTGTACGATCTCCCTGTAAAAAATGAGGATAAATCAACTTTATCCGTGAGTGGGAATAAAAGAACCATCCTCTAGACTAGTAATTGGTCGTTGATTCAACACTGCACGGTACGCTATAAACACAAGCTCAATACACTATGTTTGCTCTGAATACAACCAAACCTCTTGTCTTGTGCAGTTTTTTTAAGAATACTTCCCGCCCGCGCACATCAGTTTATGAGCATTATTTCCCGCGTTCCGTGACTGACTGGAAAACCAGATGCCTTCTAGTCTAGATATTCTCTGGTGTAGTAAAGCTCTGTTTAGTGACTTTTGCAATAGATTTCAGAAAGATTTTAACAAAAACAAAAGCAATAGTATGTATTAGATTGTCTATCTTTTTTAGTACTGTCTAAAGCATACCAAAAACTTTAGATTGTTTATTATAATGACAAACTATATGCAACGGTTGACGGCAAAAATATTAAGAAGATTTTTAAAGAATTTTATCCATTGTTTTTTAGTAAAAATGAAGGCCATATTATTTAGGCTAAAATTTCGGAAATGTAAGAACGCCTGAGAGCTTCTTTCACCTATGCCATTCGTATAAAATTAAAAAAAAGTTATTCAGGTGGCGAAAAAAAAAGACCCAAACAATGAGGGTTTTCATGGCTAGTTCGTGAGATATCTGATTTCGAAATTCTGCTAACTTTTTTTTTTTTAGTCAGTAAAATTTCAAACCCCCAAGGGACCATATATCAATGAGGAAGTTCGGGTCAAGCTGAAATAAGGCATTTTGCTCCTGGTACCAGAACCCCAAACTTGTAGGATAATTTTAAAGGACCAAAACATCAAAAGAAAACATAATTATATAATCATCATTTTTTGTCAACATCTTTCTCAGTTTTAATCTTAGGGTCAAATATTATGCTTGCGTTACAACAACAGCAAAACGTATTTGTCAATTTCGAATAAAAGAAATAAATAAAAGAATTCAATCCAGCGTTTAAGGTCAAGAAAAAATTAAAGCGTCTACTTTTCACACAGTGCAAGATCCTGCCAAAACAAGGCGGTAGCGTGCACCCAATAAACACAATGGTTGTTAAAAAGCACAGCGTGTAAATCCGTTTCACTTGATGTATTCGTCGATTATCTCTCCAAGAGTTTGCACGGGTTTGACTGTTCAATCTTATGGAGATAGACGCGTACACGTAAACACATATTAGGGCAGTAACAACACTTGCGGAGATAAAACAATATTCCAAAACTGTCATTGCCCTTCTCGATTCTGCCTTTGATAAATGTCCTTGGCCAAGAGTGATCGCCGTCACCGAAGCGGGTATCAATATCCACAATATGACATGCATGAAGCGCAGTAGGGAACGTTTCTTGAGCAGCAGTTTATGTCTTAGAGGGTGTGACACCGTCATGAATCGATCGATGGCGATGAGGCAGATATGAGCGGTGGAAAGAAAGACAGAAATATGATAACCACACATCAGATATTTCAACAGTTCGCGATCTGTGTTTTGCCGTTGGAAATAGAACCAAGTGGATGCGAATGAAAATATACACGTTAGAATATCTGCAACGGATAAACTTAACAGATACGTTTGGAAGAGCGTTCGCTTCCGTACAAAGATGAGATGTATAATTTGTAGCAAGTTGCACAGGAAACCGAAGATAGCCAAGCAAAATTCCAAGCGTTGACTATTCATTGACAGGTTCTTCATCATCACCAGGAAATGCTCAAAATGAGCTAACAGTCAAGTGTAATGTCCGAGTGTTATGGAATTCAAAAGACAAAAAAACCACCAAAATAATGTTCCAGTATAATAAAAGACTATAAAACAGCACAGCTCCGGTGAAAGCAAATGGTTACTCGAATATCGAAATCGTCAGATCAAACTAACTGTTGAGCTCAACATAAGTCTCAGACAAGGCACCTTGTGTTGTTTGCACGACAAATCAAATAAAATAGTTTAACAGGAAAGAGTATCCAGATATACAATTCAAATGGAAGCGATTAAACTACAATAAAACAATTTGGCTACCCACGCACACAATAATACAAAGTAAGTCACGTCTTGAAAAAATATTTCACAATCACGAGTTCATTGCTAAAGGTCAATGTAAAACTACTACTTTCTGAAATATGTCTGCGGTTACTGTAGAGATAATCACTCTAGCAGGTAATTATAAAAAGTTCAAGGCGCTATTAAGAAGAGATTCTAAAAAAACAACAATTTTATTCGATTTGGCAATATTATTTGGGAATGTTTCATTTCATTCTCAAGTCTATAATAAATAATACAAGGGACATTTATTTCCCGTAGCGCATTGCAAACCTTTTCCGTAGTTTTACCTCTATATTAGATTTATAATTTCTTTTTCTCGACTGGTACAGTTTCCCCTTAGCCTTCAGGTTGGTCAATCTTGGATTATTGTCTTTTTGAATCAAAGGTTCAATGGGTTAATTAGGGTATTGATTGTTTAGTAACAACTCTCTGACTCATTAATGAAATCACAAAGTTCTCTTTTGTGTTGCAACGATGAACATGGATATGGCTTTTTGGCACTTTCCAGTCAACGAAAGTTCAAATAAATATGTCAAAAATAGCTATAATCTCATGACCTTTGTGTTTTGGCCTTTATTTACAAACTACATCCCAAACCAAACTATTGAAATCTGCTATACCAAGTTTTGTGGTTGATATTGGTCAGTCCAATAACAAGGTTGTACTAACCAAACATCACTGTACAGCAACCAAAATTAGCCAAGAAGCTATAGTCAATATTTACTTTGATCTTTGCCAAACCAGGAAAACCTTTTAATCTTTGCCAAGCCAAGAAAACACTGACGAAAGGTTAAAGCTAAAGTGACCCTAATTAAACACAACGTCTAAAAACTACAAAAACTACCAGTCGGCACTTTTTTCGGAGAAGATATTCGTTGGTAAGACAAGTTGAGATCTGTAATCAGAACTTTTATCTTAATTGAATCAAAATGCGGGCATTGGGCTTTTATAGAAAAATCTGTACCCCGTGTTGAGGATATCAATTTTTCCTAACCCCAGTCCTCCTGGATATTCGTGCTGAAAGTAAATTTCCATCCCCCGGGTATTCTTTATCCTCAACAGTAGGGGTAAGGATTTTTCCTGGAAGATTTTCTACACGTCAAAAAGGTTAATCTAAGGCTATACTCTTTTTGTAAAAGAACCGCAGCTTAACCGTCATAGTTTTTGGAGAAAGGCTAGACTTTGACGTCATACAAAAAGAGGGGTGAAACTTAGTGTCAACTACGTGTTTACTTGTATTTACTATATGAAGAAATCCACGTTCCAAAACCCTACAACATGTCAAAATAGATAATGATGATGACCTCGTTAGTAACAAAGTAATTAATTAATTGAGACAATTGTATTTCAATTAAAGCCGACATTAGAGAGAGACACAGTATAACGGGAATTTTTGGCATGCTTCAGTTTCGTGTGACCTTTACATTAAAAGTTCGTTGTTGTTGGCATAAAATGCAGAACAGCTTTTTTATTTTTTCATTTTAAGCTTTTCGAAAAAGTCTGTCGAGTTGATGTAAAAATTGCGTTTCACCGCATTTTAATATAGCCGTTGAAGCCAAAATGCCGCGAAATTTTCATGCCATTAAGACGTAGTTCTTACAAAACTATTTTAATTTTTTACCCAAGTCATTGTATTTAATCTAAAAATTGCTAAATCACCTTCAAGGCAATCTAGGCGATGTTTTGAAATTATTTCTCAGAAAAAATGCTCTTCTCAAACGTAATTTAATTATATGTAGTCAAAAGAGAATTTTTAGTAAATTTCTATGTTTCTACATACCTTTCCCGTTGCAAATAGAACAGAGGACGATTCATCGTAATAAAGTGACAGGACTGAAGGAGATTCATCTACTTCGATTTCACCAAGTTGTTCCATAGTTTGACCGTCGTAGAGATACAGGAACCGATTTGACCTGCACCAAAATTAAACAAAAATTTAACAAATAGCACTGCGGTTGTATTGGTCAGCTTCTGGTCTAATTATTTCAAATTAGACTCTTAAAGAGGTCGCAAGCATTTTAGTAGTTGCTTTATTCGACGAAAATTTCGCGGCAAGAAATTTTCACCAATTTAACGAATTTTGTTCGAATTCGCTAACGTTTATTGTTGGGAAAATTATCAGTAGACTCATTCGCCAAAGTTTTTTCAAATAATATTGATAATAATTAAATCTGACCGGAATCAACATGGCATCATAGCTGTTATGGTGAAAGTCCGACGGGGATCGGTCTCCACTAAAATTCAAAATTCGAAACAGACAGCCCCAAACCAGCAAACAAGAAAATAATTTGCGTTGGAGAGAATTATTATGTTTTACGATGTTTCGAATATCTATTTCGTAAAAATATGTGTTGTAAAAATTCTACGCCTTTGCTAATTATGTATCCTGGAAATATTATTATAAAAATTTTTGCTATAAATGGGTCGAAAAAATCTACAATTTTTGATAATCCCCTGATATGTTTTTAATGATCAAACTGATAAAGTCAAAATGATAAAGTTGTGTATCCTATTCCGAAGAAGTATTTCAAAAACTGAAATCATTTTCCACAAGCAAGAATGTTTTTTTTGTGGAAAAGCTAGCTGACTACTGACTTCGAGAAGTACTACAACTTACCCAGTTGAAGTAGAAATAGCAAGCCAATCACTATTTGGTCCGCACCAGCAAATTCGACCTCCACGAAGAACGTCTGGCCCCTCTCCTTCCTGTAGAATTAGAAGAACAAGTCCATTTCAATGAAAAAAATCAGCGGATTTATAAATGGCAGCATCATGAAGGCAAGAAACTGTGAAAGATTCAGCTTTAGTGTTATGGCCTCTTTTATGGGGTCCATTCAAAAGGTTGGTGATTGGCCTCCAATGACACCTCCGCATGTCGGCAGATTCTCTATTCATAAAAATTAGAGAGAGATTTGTATCTTGGATGGACTAGAAGTTTCATTTTTTTTTTTGGTTTCTAAATATTCCCCTAACCGACTGGAAACACAATCTTGTGATTAAATTATGAAATAAGTTTTGCGACATACATACCCTTAAAACATCGACATCGTTCACTGGATCGTAGATTCTGATCTTTTTATCTTTACAAAATGTCGCCAAATATTTCCCGTCCGGATGCCATGCCAAACACAATATCTAAAGAATAGAGAAGAATAGGCTAATCAATATTTAAACCAAAAAGACCTATGTAGCGGATGAATTAATTTTCTCCAATCGAGTCTTATAAACCTTATCAAAAGGTCAGTTTTGACCGTGGACTTTTTATAAACAACCCCTTTTTATCATAAACCCTTTTCTGACGGCAGGTCAGTAGTATAGATCTAGCGAAAGAGGGATAGACTCCACCGCTGTACGGTGGCTACCAAAACTAGGCTTCCCCGATTATATACTATAATTGAAATAAAAGCTGGCATAAAAAAAGGAATGCAAATAGCCCTACTTGATTCGTGTGTCCTTCGAGAGCACCGATCTCAGAGAAATCACTCAAATCCCATACACGAACAGTGTTATCCAAAGAAGCAGACACTAAAATGTCTGATGCTGTCGGATGGTACCGAACAATCGTCACTCTTTGTTTATGCCCTGGAAGAAGAGAATAACTGTAACAAAGAGTTACTCTTGACTAATTTGGCAAAGTTGCGATATTTTCGTGGCATAATTAAACTTCTCTAAAAGAATCTCATACCCATTCTTAAAGACTTTGAATATTTGGAGTGCTAAAGTGGGCCACTTTTCTTGGGTAAGCAGTACGGAATGAACCAAACGCTTGGTTAAAGCGCCCAAATCGCCGCTCATCAGACCCCACAAAAGGTTTCGGTTGATTTAGACAGGGTAATTTTATTTCGATCATGAACTCGCCTAAAGAATATTGTAATGTTTTATACCTACCAACTAAGGTTTGAATAGGTTCAGTTAATGTTTCTGATAAACCATTTTCTGGTATTCTCCATAGACGTATTTTCCAATCTTCACAACCTGAAATTTCACAATAATAATAATTGAGCTGATCTGCAGCTAAAAGAACATCTCTCTTCTCAAAAGTATAATATAAGCAGCCAGGGTTAAAAGCATTTCGCATTTGTATTTTTGATTTCGAAGACCATTGAGAGTCTGGTAACTAACTATTGATTCTTCCCTATTTGCCTTTTTTTTCGACAGCCATCTACAGCTCAAAAGCTTTCAAACACAGTCAGCATTGAAAATAGTTTTTTTGACCATAATACCTTAAACAAATCAAAGCAAAGTGATTAAAAAGTTGTGTACTGACCGACAGCAATGTTTCGATGATCAAAAGGATCCATAGCAAAATCAGCAATACCACATCCGTTTTGGATAACCGGATAATCGGACTCAGGCAAACGGCCAGGTGTTGAAAGCTAAAACAAATGGAAAATGGAAAATCCCAAAGTGAATTTTATGGTAATCAACCAATTGTGTAATACCGGGTGACCCAGAAAGTTCAAAAGAAAAAGACAAACAATGGGATAAAAAAATAATAAGTGATTTAGTTCGCTTAAGTTTACATCGCTCTTTGGAGCGATTGAATTCGCTTAAAATTTGCTTCTTGACATCGCTCTTTGGAGCGATTGAATTCGCTTAAAATTTGCTTCTTGGAGCGAACTGATTGACAAAATCTCTTGTAATTTGTAAAATCTAAGAAAGGAATTTTTTCTCAATAAACTGATGAAGCAATTGCTAGATTTATGTGCTCCATTTAGGTTGAGTCAAATAATGATAACAATAATAAAGTGCGATAATTTTTCAATACCTGGACAACATTTAATCTTCCTCCCACACCGCTTATCGGATACACCACAAAGTCATTGCTCCCTTGAAAAGCATCACTTTCAGAAGGTAAATTTTCTGCCAATTTTGTAATGTTTTCAATGTTGTTGTCCTTATGCATCAATTTGCCAAGCAGATGTTTGTATTTTGATTGATAGGCTGCTTTGAAGCCACCACTGGCAGGTTTTGGTTGTTCAACAACTTCCTTTTTCTCTTCAACAGTAATTTCTGAAAAATTATAACAAAAAAACTTCATTAGAAAAACTAATCTACGTTGCAATCGGGAAACATTGAGCAATTGAACACCTTTTCTAAAAAATCGCTTTCAAATGAGATTCGAGGAGACTTTCTAAATAATATTTATCATTAAAATGTTTACAGGTTATAGATGCTCAATGGGTCTCTAAACCAATCTTGATTCAGCATTGGGATGCATCTAAAGTAGAATGATTTTTTTTGTGGACCACAGAACCCAACATTTGCAAAGTTTAATATCATTAAAAGGCTACAAGTCTACAAAAGATAATGTAAAAAACAATCCAACTACCTTTCGGTTTTGATTTCTTTAGGCCCTTTAATCCTTTGAACTTCTTTTTTGGTGCATCTTTTTTAGTTTCTGGTGCTTCCTGAATAGCTGGTTCACTTGGCACACTTTTTATTGACTCTGTTTTTTCAACTTGTGGTGTCTTTGGTGTTTCTGCTTGCGGCGTTGGTGCTGTCCTTTTCACCTGGCCATCTGTTCTGACTGACAATTTTCTGGTTTTCAATCCACTTGATATAGCTTTTTGAGACGAGTTTTGTGGGTTCAAACTCACCATTATTCCCTATCAAATTAGCAAAAAATATTCAAATATTATAATCATCAATTCGTTAAATACAATTTACTATCCTTACTCCCCAGTAAGGGGGAATTGTTATAGCAAATTCTATAAAGAAAACAAGGCACGTGTTTTACCTCTTTATTTTGTCCACCAAACCACTCAACAGCATCCATTGATGCCCTACCAGAGTAGACTGTATCTGGAAAAAGGTCTGCGTGGAATTCTCGGTAAGACTAAAACAGTGAGAAAGAGAGGTTTGAAAACTATATGAAGACTCATACGTACGAAACCTACTATTGAACAAAAGAAACTTTCCCTGATCCTTTGATGTACCACTAAAGAATACATTTTACTGTTATGAATATAACTAATCAATATAATCTTTTCTTTGCCACATACTCGATACATATGCAGGAGTGGTTTATAAAAAAACACTGCTTTGAATTATGTGTGAACATGAGTGTGAATTAGATTTCCACACAAGAAAAATACTGAAAAGAAGCCAAAATCATTCAAAACTCAAAAACCAACCTTTCTTGGGATAATATATGGAATAGGTGTTATTGTGTTCTTGGATAGTTGATAGACTTTATTGACTTCTCCTTGCATAACATTAAGACTCCTTTTCGGTGCTAAGCCCATCCCAAATGTTTGCTGTTGCAAAGATGCTGTTGAGACTAGAAAAAGAACGAGGGATATTCTTAAAACAGGCAATATCATTTCTACAAGAATTAGGATTTCAAGACAAAAACTTTTTAAAGATATAAAAAGCAAATAATTAAGATGGGGTAAATATCTACAAAAAAAGTGTAGTGTAGCTCAAACGAAAATATTAGAAAGTTTTTTACTTACAAAATTGTAATTTTGAATTGTCAAATTCATACAACTGTACGTTTTGGTCACCCTGAAAAGAAGCAAAGCAGAAATCAATACCCATCTTTATATGTGCAATCCATTCACACGAAAATAAAAATAATTGAAAAGACATTGTTCATTTTACCTTCCCGGCAAAAAATACCATCTTAGTATCGATATCATGAAAAGGCATCAGCACCCTGTGAAAGAAATTAAAAGATTTATTGTTCAAAACATGTTTTTTAGTATTATAATGGTTTTAAGAAGTTAATAAGTTGAGACCAAACTGACACAACATTTGAATTATCAGAAGAATAAAAATTATAATGTGTGTTCTTTAGAGGTACCTATTCATAGGGGGTATCTACGAATGTCTGTTTTTTAGTGGAGGGACCTAAATTCTTAGGGGGACCAAAAACCCCAGTCAGAGCCATCATTCCATCAAAACATTTTATAGCTCACTTTCTCTTTTTAATTTTGTTATTTTGTTACAATTGCAAATTCTAGTTTTTTGACCACTGACTGGCCCCAAATTCAACAAACTTATAAGAAATTGATTGATGTTTACCCAGATCCACTGGTTGCCTCATGATCATCAACAAATGATGATGGGTTTCTGATATCATAAATCACAACCATTCGATTTCTCATCTGGAAAATATAATAAGGTTACATTACATGAAAGGTACCCAAATCTTTGGTTTAAATTTCTATAATTAATTTCAGGCAAATATTTAACATTCAAGAAAATGAGAAAAAAAGTACTTGAGCATGGTGAAAATAATTTGTTTTCCTGAAAAATTATTATACCAAGAAAGAAATTGTTCATACTCTAAGAAAATGATTTTCGATTTTTAAATAACATTAAAATTTACCTTATCAAAACCACTACCAAGTATGTAGTCTGTATCCCCAAGCCAAACTAGTCTTGAATCCTTGTTTCCTTGTGTACCAGGAAACGACTGAAATAGAAAGTTCACTTGGAATCAAAATATTGATTTTCAAATGACCTTGTTTATAAGTGTCTCATTACTTAATGCAAGCAAAATCTAATTAAAATGTAAATAATTTATAGAAAAGTTACCAAGATTTTAAACAACTTACAG
Source organism: Tiaropsis multicirrata (assembly GCA_032270745.1). Lineage (NCBI taxonomy): Eukaryota > Metazoa > Cnidaria > Hydrozoa > Leptothecata > Tiaropsidae > Tiaropsis > Tiaropsis multicirrata. The sequence continues at coordinate 10,209 of JAUJPO010052815.1, forward strand.
TAGTCACATTACCAGCTCGTGGATCAACAACTCTATTGATACAATCCTAAAGAAATGACCAAGCTGAGTGAGTAGCATATCAGATTTTCAAAACAACAGCCATCTTACAGTATTGATCTTATGGAAAGTTTGAATACTCAACCATGGCTTCTACTACCCATAGTTTTGCTTATTTTTACAAAAATACCATTGCCGCTTTTTGAACGCATAAAAAATAGGAGAATGTGTGAAATATATAGATGAGGTTGTGCCACTGCAAACTATGCATAACAACTTTACCTTTGAACTTGTTACCATAACTCTTCCATCCCATCTCCAACTCATACTTTGAATAAGTGATTGTGTTCCATTCTCAACACCTAGCAAAAGTATTGTATTTGAAAAACTAATTGGGAACTGAAAATATTCAAGATCTTTTTGACATAATAAGTGACTCTTATCAGTGATTTCATTGATAACTTTTGCTTTAAGAGAGACTAGACAAATGATCAGTCACAAAGGGCTTTTCGTTATTTTGAGCAGTCTTTTTTACTTACAGGTTTGTGTTTCTCCACTGTTCAAATCAAGGAAATGTATCGCATCAAAAGCTGAACATGCCAAGACCTAAAGATAGAAAGAGCTTGTCACTTGGGAAAAGCCTATGTTGTAAACAGCAATATTAGGCTTATATATATTGTTTTGTGGGATTGTTTTGTGGGATTATTTTCCCTGTCACCCTGGGCTTGGTTGCAATAACCTGACTATTGAGTGACAATTGGTCATGCTTATAATACAAGTCTGCCTACTTTCATTTTTATTGTCGATGAGTAAACTTCAATGACTTTAAATAATTATTGGGTCGTTAGTACAAACCTCGTCAGCAAGAGGGTGAAAATTGATCATCTCCAATTTTTTCTATAAATCAACAGAAATTATTTATCGTTCAACAATACAAAACTACCAAGCAAAAAGTAAACAATAATTTTTACAGTTTCATAAATCACTCTTTTTCAATAAGAAAGCAAATTTGGTCTTGAGCTGGGATTGTTAAAAAACTTTGCCCTTCATTTTCAATAATAACCAAAATTTGGTTCTGAAGTCCTAACTTTGAACCTCATAATGTGCTAATATTAAATGAATCTTAAAATTATTTAAAATATTTCATTACTTACAGTGGTTTCATCTGGGGTAATGACAGATAAGGGTTGGTCATGAATATCTTCTAAATTCTCTGGGATGTCCCATAGTTTGATCTATGATAGAAAACATTGTACAAAAACTGTTTTAAATTTAAATCACAAAAAGGTCTTACATTTTACATATTAGCAAGGTTACGACAGAGTATATTAAGGACCTTAGACAAACACGTATAGGTTGGCCTGTACATAATTTTTTTTTTGCTATTACAAATTCTGTTTAGACAAATTAGGTACAGGCCAACCTATACGCGTCTAAGGTCTTAAATACCCTCTTGCGTAACCGCTAGTATACCGGGTGACCCACAAAAAAGTTTAAGTGTTTGATGGCCTGGTGGATTTGACCAAATGGTTTTCTAATAAATATATTTATTTCATTAGATGGAGGAAAGTCTAACTTAAATTTTGAGGTATAACTTTTTAAATTTGGTTCAGTATATTTACCAAGTTAAAAGCTTTAAAGTAAAAAGTCACTTTTGAAAAAGTGCAAAATTACGTCTTAAAAGGGGCATCAAATTTAAACAATTATTTCCAAAATGAATCTCTTTTTGAGAATTTTACGACTTCATAAAGGTAATAATGGTTTGAAAAACGATATTTGTAAAAATAGAACTAACAAAATAGGAAAAGAAGAAAAAATTGGCAAATTTTTGCAATTTTTTAAAACAATTTTTGTAAAAACATAAAAAAATGCCTAAATTGATACCCCCTTTTTGACACATTTTTTTAAAAGTGACTTTTTAATTTAAAAGCTTAAAATATTTATCCCTTCATCTAATGAAATAAATATATTTATTAGAAAACCATTTGTTCAAATCCACCAACCCATAAAAAACTTAAACTCTTTTGTGGGTCCGGTATTTAAAATTTAGCAAAAAAAGTCCTCACTTTGTTACTGACAGAAAACAGTTAAACATGATTTAAATCATTCCTAGACTTACATTTCCATCATATGAGCAGGTCACCAAAAGGTCATCATCATAAGGGCTGAAACACATATCATTCAGGAATTCTAAAAAAATTACGGAAAAAAGTAAAGGTTTATATCTTTGTCTTTTTCATTTGCATCTTAAAGTGAGTATGTAAATTATAAAACCACAAAGATGCTTGTCCGGACAGAAAACCGAACTTCTAGATAAAACAATGAAAATGCTTTGTTTGGGAATTATTTTGAATACCCAACTCTAAAAGCAAGGTGATCAAATTCATTAGATTACAGAACATTTGGAGAGTAGTTTTACCTCCATGCGCAAATATTGTGGGAACTTTGGTGTTTCGACGACCAACATAATTCAATGGAAGTACACCAGCACACCCACCACCTAAGATGAACAGTGAATTAATTAAAAATTTACTATTTTTTTACTATTTTAGAATAATATATTAAACAAATGGATAAGAGAACTTTTTCTTTCAAACATGTGTTCTTGGCAGGGTAACAGTGTGTTGAAGAAAAGTTCTGTAAACAAAAAAATGCTAAAAATGCTTATAAATTTATGAGAATCATACCTCCAGATTCAATATTGAAAGCAATGTGTTTTGCACTACATGTTACAAAGTTGCCACATGATGACATAATTCTTCCAATAGGTACTTCTGAGATGCATTGCTTAAAAGTAAAGAAAAATGTTGGAGAAAAAATTATAACATTACTAATATCTAATAATTAAATTTAGAATAATTTTATTTAGGACTTTAGGAGATTTTAGCTTTTTTTTAATAAGAGTTGAAATCATCAACCTCAAAGACTTTAAAACATGGTTTAACAAAATAGACTGACCTCTTTCTTTGGCATTTGAGCATTTGCATTTTTGAACTTGGAAACCTTGAATCTGTATGCCATGCTATCCCTAAATATACAGTTTACCTCTGTGGTTTTTGTTTTTATTCTTTATTGTCAAATTTCTAAAAGGAAAAATAATATATTAAGTACAAACATTTCATAATAAAAGCCTTTCATACTGGGTGAAATGGGTGAAATTAGGAACTGCGAAAAAAGGGGGTAAAATGATTAGAACAACATAAATATCTATTTCCAATGATCTAGACCTCCCAAAATCGAGAACTAACTTTGAAGGTAATCTAATTATAAAAATCATCTGCAGGAAAAGTTTGGTGGCTCTAACTTAAATTGCATGAAAATATTATAGCTTTAGGGCACCTGAGCAAGCTCTCCAAACCCTATCTGTTAAGAAAACTGGCGTCTTTTTGAGTGTCAAAAACTTACTTTTTTTGCTGTTGTTTTACACCTCTTGAACACGCAAGAGAAAAGTACCCATGAACTTTGTTCGTTTTCGCGCTACCATCATGATTTTTTCATTGTTTTGAATTTCTCAATTGGTGCTTTACATGCGGAGCAAGCACGAACCATTGGCTCCGGCTCTGCAACGCGTGATTTGTGGCCGATTGTAGATCATCATGGACCAATTGAAAAACAAGTTATGGGATCATGTGACCGAGTTCAAGCAGACTGCTCGCTTGGCCGCGCTCTACTCCGTATACTTACGATTCATGTTTCTTCTTTGTTTTCAATGAAGACAAGTTGTGGGGATAAAGAAAAATTATGTTCCGTGGAAGCTATGTCATTTAAACAGATACTATCTCATATAAAGAGAAACTATGTTTGATTCAGCGGATACTATCTCACTTCAGGAGAAACTAAGTTCATTTAAAACAAAACTATCTCGTTTAAAAAAGAAACTATCTAGTTTAAAACGAAACTATCTTGTTTAAAAACAAACTATCTCGTTTAAAACGAAACTATCTCGTTTATTAAAACGAAACTTTCAGCTAGAAATGCAGAGTTACGGTCTTCAAGTTATATAAATCACTATTATGGGGGTATTATCAAAATTTTGGGCATACTTGAAAAGTGGGAACCGGAACCTGGGACCCGGTAGGACCCTAAAAATTCTCATCTGGCCGCTTTTAATCTTCGGCTGTTTGGCTGTTTTTTCGAAAAAATCCAGGATAGGGGGTGGAGTTATATTATTTTTAATACTTGGTCCATGTAATGACGTCTTATGGGAAAGCCCATGCCAAATTTCAGCCCTCCAGCATGGCTGTAGCCTCAGCCAGAGCTGCTGGCGGCACTTTTGTATAGCAAAATTGGGGCACTTTGGCTAATTCTGGAGCCTTCCCGCAACATATTTGGGACCTGGGATCACTTTCAGCATTTTCAGCACCCTCGAAATGATTATATATCAAAATATGAGAAATTCTTTTTGACCCAGATGAGATTCGCAAGGCAAAATTGAACGTCATTTGATCAGAAAAAAGTGGCTAGTTTCCTTATTAACTGCCTATGATGAAAGTATCAAGTTAAAAGAAAAATAATGGTGATTTCTTCCCCTTCTTCTTAGACGACCCTGGACACCATCGTACATTATACGGTGTTGTACTATGGCGCGCCAGAGCGGACAAAATACTATCTTTTTAAAATACATACTATCTTTTCAAAATACATACTATCTTT
>JAUJPO010052826.1:0-14852 GCA_032270745.1 Tiaropsis multicirrata
AAAAATAAACACTAAACAGTTCTCCTAGTTTTTTCAAAAATTTCAACATCATTTAAATCAAAGTCCATTTTCTTAACGTTTTGATTGACGTTGAAATGACGTTATCAGGTCGTTCTGTGTTTACTTGGCCCAACAGACACATGACGTCTTTTCAAAGTCCAAATAACGTTCTGACGCCGTTCCGTGCCTGTTAGAATCTGTATTTTTAGAAATCACAAAATTTACATTTCTCTTTTTACTTTACAATTCAGACGTAATAAAAGAAAAAGTACACCACCAGAATGCCTTTCAAACCAATTCCAGCGCCGAAGTGCGGGCGATGCGAGAAAGCAGTCTATCCTGCTGAACAGAGGCTAGCTGCAAATTGTTCATGGCATTTTGGAGGTTGCTTCACATGCAAAATTTGTAATAAAACTCTTTCTTCTACAACTCTGGCAGAACATAAAGAAAGTAAGCAAATATGAAATTGATAGGAGGATATGTACCGTAAAATCTTTTCTTGTCTGCTGATAAATTTAGGTGTCCAGGTTCAGTGTCTGTTCATTGGTAAAACTACTGCCAAGGGGTCAAAAATGGTAATTGTCCAGGGATACCGCCCTCCACGCCCTATTTTTCTCTGGAACAGCCCATTCCCGTGATTCAGAAGAAGTATAATGGCAGATACAGAAGGTACTCAAGATTGACTTCCAAATAAGGAACACTGAACAAATGCAACACTCTCCGTCACAAAACCTTTTGTTGAGAACCTTTTGTAAATACGCCGCTGTACTGCATGATGAATTTGATTCAAGTTAGATTTCGTGACATGCACGGTTTTAAAGATTCTTACTGATTTTGTTTTTCAATTTTCCCTCCTAAAGGGGAGGAGGAGGAGGCGGTTAGAAACGAACCGACTTCCGAACCAAAATTTTTAATTTAAACATATCAGACCCTTATGCTTATCAAATTAACAGATCACCCTAAATTTATACGAAAATCAAATTTTCAAACCTACCTTTATATCGGACAAAAGAATGTCGGACTAATTTTTCGTCGGACTAAATTATTCGTCGGACATAATTTTCGTCACCTCCAAAAAATTTCGTCACTTTTGTCCGACATTTTTTTGTCCGATAAGGTATTCTTTTACTCCTAATTTTACTATTTGATCATTATGTAACCACTGTATTGTTAATACCCATTTCTTATAGGTCGAGAGATTTATTGCAAATCGTGTTACGGAAAAGAATACGGACCAAAGGGTTACGGATACGGCGCCGGAGCCGGAACCCTTAGCATGGATGCCGGTACTAAGGGATGGGCTAAAAATAACGCACCCTTGAATAAAGATCTTACATCACACAAATATTTGGGCGGCAATGAATGCGGCCGTTGTGGTGGTTCGGTGTACAGCGCCGAAGAAGTTCTAGGCGCAGGTCTGGTAAGTTTGAATTGTTTGTTATTGTGTTCTTTATAGAAGTCGTTGAAATACAACAAACCTTTTTCTTTAAAACAATACTTTAGCAATTTCCTGTGGGGAAAAAAATCTAATCTTGCAATGAATTTTCTAGAAAAAAATCCGTAACCCGTTGAGGATGTCGATTTTTTTATATCAGCATCCCTGGATAGCCGTGGCTTAAAATATCAAATTCCCTGGATATCCCAATCCTCAACAGTAGGGAAAGCCCAATGTTTCAAGCTTTTAATAGATGAATCGCTATGGGGAAACTCGTAAGAAGGAGCCGTAAGTAAAAACCCTGTTAAGGAAAACAAAAAGACCTCAGACTGTAAGTTAACTTTAACTTTTATCTAACTTTTCTAGTCGTGGCATAAAGCTTGTTTTACATGTAAAGATTGCAACAAAAGTTTAGACTCTAAGACAGTATCAGAGAATATTGACGAACAAGATATCTATTGCCGAGGTAAGTGCATTTAGCCAGGGGAGGTGGGCACTCGATCTCAAAACTACCCTATGTTCTCGGACAAAGATTTGGATTTCAAAATGGGACCCCTGCAAGGGTGCTGTGCTGAAAAACCGAACTTTGTATTTTTGTGTATTTTCCGTTCATTTTTCTCCAGTTTTAGCAAAGATTTTCTAAATGTTCTGAAATTTCCTAAACTTTAGCCTGCGCATTTGTTCCAGAACTGAAAATTGTGAAATTTTTCGTTCTAGAATAAAGGAGATATTTTATTCGCGGGTCAAGTCAACCTTGCTAAACGGACTAGCCTGTAGAAATGTGTGCCTTCTAGATCATAGACTGTTAAAGATCCGTCCGTCGTCGTGATTTATCTCGGATACTTAACCTTGCTAATATGTTTTAAATGATCGATTTTCTTTTTTGTTATAATAGCTTGTTATGGGAAACATTTTGCACCCAAGGGCTATGGTTATGGTTCAGGGGCTGGAGCTCTGAGCAATACCGGTATGGCTCAATTGTACGAGTAAATTGATTGATTTAACAAACGAAAAATGTTAAAAAGAACTTTCAACAGTACAACACAGTGTGAGTGTAATTAGCACCATCAATTATCAGTTCGACGAAAGGAAGTTGGTGTCCCTCACAACTTCATGAAAGAAATTACCAGCGGCGGCGGATCCATATTGGATGATCATACAGAAAGGCCAATATTAAACATTATAATGTTAGACTCTCTCTTTAATTAAAAGCCAAGAGACTTCATGGTCTGGTCTTTCAAGCACAATCTTAGGTCTTTTCAAAACATTACATATATAATTATCCTACTATTTTTTTTTTAATTTTAATTTTAACATTTATAACGAACTTTTATAGGCACACGTAATTTTTTTTTTGATTTGGATATATCTTTTGATAATCATTTTTTTTGAATTAGTTTTTTTTTTTGGTGCTCTAGATTATTTATTCTAATCTTAATAGCATGATAACAATCTGACAACACTTTCTTTGATTGACTTACCATCCAGCTGGTCAAAACTTTGACCCCAGGGTGGGGGTAAGGTTGGTAAAAGGGGACACGTCTGGTCAGGGTACCTTTTTTGAAGCTATATTTCGATCTAAAAGATTTGCTCTGATATTTGTTCGGTTTTTGGAAATTTTTAGCACATTTGTTTTCAAAAAATATGAAAATTTATTCATTTTAGTCTTTGACAGGGTGCAAAAATCAGGGCATATTTCCACACATTTGTCTCTGACAGGGCCCACTTTTTGACCTTCAGGTGGCACGTCCCCATTGGTCGTTAATGTCAGTGAAAACATTTCAAACACACTGGGTTGGGTCAAATAGTAAGTTGTTTTTCAGCGGGGTCATAAAAATATATGATCATACTTTCCACTGGGGTAAGCAACCCTTTGTATTTCCACTAGGATGACCATTTTCCTTCTATGACCCTTTTTTTTCGGAGAGAGCACAGATTTCCCACTAGGTTGACAATTTTCTCCAATGAGGCTAAACAATTGGCCCTTTTTGGACCTTTGTATGTCCGTCCGTCCGTCCGTTATGAGCTTTTCTCGGGATCGGTTCATTCAATTTTTCCGATGTTTTGCACAAATCTTAATACCCTAACATATGATGGAATCCGATTTTTGGGAAACAATTTTTCGGGGCCGATTTTAGCCAAAAACGGCTTGAAAAAGAGGATTTTGGGGTTTTTTCGAAATTGGTTCATTTGTTTTTTCTGATTTTTTGCACAAAGATTGTAATTTGGATACCTATGATATGATTTTTTTAAAGATACTCACATTCATCAGACAGACAAAGGTTCTCTTTCCCTGATGTAATGGCTGTAATTCACCTATTAAGCTGTGCTCATTCATTCATTCATTCATTCGTTAGTTCATTATTATGGCGTTAAGGGTTAATTTCATTTTATAACCAGGTAGGTCCATAAAAGTATCACTTGTTGAGTTATATTTCCACTGGCGTAGTCAGTGTGGTTCACAAAAACAGGAGTGTATATATAGTACAAAACTTACTCTTTTATGGCCAAAATTGAGAAATTTACTCCACAATGGTGAAAGAATTTTTTAACATGTTCAGCTTGATTACCCAAGATATGAGCAAGAGACCTTTAGGACTGTAAAGGCCGGAGCAAATGCATCAAAATGTTTCTTCAAAAATTATTTTGATGAAATTTTGATCCAAATTCGAATGTTTTGATGAAGAAGAAAATTATTTTGATGAAATCAACTCAAATGCATCGAAATGTAAAATCTAATTTGACGAACGCAATTATTTTGATGAAGTTTGTTCATCAAAATCCATCAAAATCGATTTTTTTCTTCTTTTTTCTGTTTTGATGTAAATTTTGGTTCAACTCAAATGCGTCAAATTTCTCATCAAAATAATCTTTTTGATGCATTTTGATAAACATTTTGATGCATTTGCTTCGACCTTAAGAAAGAGCTCAAAAATGTTTTTGAATGTAAAGGTTAACAGTTTTAAAATAGAGTAAAAATATATACATGTTTCGATATATATTTCGGTATACATATTTCGGTAAGAATTTGCAAGAAAAATATACTGAATCAACTACGCACTCTCTGGTCTCTAATAGACAGGGGGTTTGGAATAGCCGGGCGGGTTGAAAAATGTCGAAAGCTTAATTGCCGGGGGTTGGAAAAACGATTAAAGATACATTTTTATTTGGAGCCCTTTAAAACAACTGTATAAAAAACAAAATGTGGACATATCATTAGGGGGCTATCAGAGACCAAAGAGTACCCAATCAATCTTCTTTTTATAATAGCATCGGTCCGTCCAGCCTTTCAAAGTAGCTTTTAGATGTTTCCGGACAGGGTCATCTTCGGAATATCGGTCGTTTTGTACACCTTATAAGAAAGCACCAAATAAAATGTAAAGAAAGCAACACGTTTTCAAAATAGTAACAAAATTTCAAAGCATATCTTTGTTAAGATACAAACTACAAACAGTCATATCATGAAAACGATGACTTTCAGATTCTCAACTTTTCAAGATTTTTCTTGTTCCTCAAAAACTTAAGAATCAAGTCCACTCCATTCTTATCTCGTAACTCTCTCAAGCATTCCACATTTTCATCAGTGATAGCATTAAACATATTCACCACGACAGTTTTCAAGCTTTTCATTTGCAACAGGAACGGTATTTGTTGGAAATGAGTAGGATACTCTGGTTCAAAATAACAACGTCCATCCTCCAACACCTCGTAATCAGGCTGTAAACAGTTCAAATTTAACTCAGTAATTGGGAGATGCTTCATACGTTGAAAATCCTCTAACCTATATCTTGAAACACGATGAATGCAATTCTCCTTTCCACAACGACTATGCATTGCATTATAGCAACCACAAAGAACGGTATATGGAATAACCACACTCTGCAACTTTGGGAAATCAATGTTAGAAAGTTCCTTGACAAATTCAGAACGTGTACAGTCGTAGTCTGGTCGAATGCAATCGAGTGTGATTTTGGTAACAAATGGTGCAATGGCACACAATGTGTTCATGGTTATATCATTAGTGGCCCAACGGCCTTTACATACCTCGAGCTCTGATAACAAAGACATTTGACCCAATATTTCATCTATCCATTCGGGATCGGTTGCACGTTTGAAAAACAAGTCTGGAGATTTGAGTTTCCGTATTGGCAAATGAACCAGTGTCTCGAGGTCCTCCCCTTTGATTCCTTGTTTGGTAGGTTTAAAGTTCGGCTCAGCCCATAATGATCGGTTCGTAAGCAGCCTTAGATTCTTAGAGGTCAAGGACAGCCTTCGTAAATCCTTCTTTGATAAATGGAGAAATATTCGTTCCCAAATTTCGTTTGGAAATATCGTGTGACCAAAATCTTCCTCCACTCTCTCAGCTGTAGGAGGGACAACCACTGGTCGATGTTTTCTCAACCGTTTTTCCTCTTCTTCTTTAATTTTACTTTTAGATCTGGTTGTACGTGCAGGTGTATCAGTTGATTGACATGAACTGGAGGGTCTATATGGGTGATCCAAGTCTGCATTTGTTTTCCATTTTCCCATTTTTTATTTGTATATCTACTACACTAAAAAATGAAATTAATATATACTGTAACGTGACCGATAAGTGAGCAAATTGGCATTTGACTTTAGTAAGATATGGCCAAATTTTAAGATTCTAATTTTCGTTAAAGTTTTTGGAATTATTTGAAAAAAGTATATAGATCTATAAATTGAAAGAAAAAAATTATAACAAACAGTAATACTGTGTATTTTCTTTGAATATAAATTATCAATATTTTTTTCTTCATATTTTATATTTAAAAGTTTTTTATCTTTACAGAAAAAAAATAATTTATGAAAAATAAAAGCCTGGATAAATGAGCGGGGTTAGAATTTCTAATGTATCCAAACAATATCATTATTCTTAATAAAATCCAAATAAAAAATGTTATAATTCTACCGGGTGGTCCAGAAAGAAGTTTACACATTTGACGGTGTCTTGGAGCCAAACAAATTGTGCAAAAAACTTCAAATTTCAAGTTTGTAGTAGAATGTCTAACTTAAATTTGGGGGTATAGCTTTTAAAAAAGTGCAAAACACTCATAAAAAGGGGGTATCAAATTTAAGAACACAAATAAATTATTTTACGCATTTTGTAGCATCAAATTTATTGGTGGTAAGGTGTTTGTCTTTTGTTAATTTTCAAAAGGAGTTTTTCCCATTGAAATGACAAAAATCATTCTGTACCAAAATTCTTTCTTTCCTGTTTGAAATAAATTTGAAATCTATAAAATAAAATGACCCTAAGAATCATGATAAATTCTTCGTCGTAAGTAAAAAATACTATTAAGAAATACTGTTTTAAAAATTTCACATTTATACTCCTAGGAAATCAAAATAATCTAGATGTTTAAATAGCACCATGAAAGAGTTTTTCACTCCTTTGTTTTTTTTATCATAATAAATCCATATCTTTCAATCAGGGAACACTCATTTCTTCCAGTACCAAAACATTGAGCTGATAGCCACACCAGCCAAAAAGACTACAATCAATTGCTTTGGAGTTGCACCGAAATACTCATGCACGGCTTTCTATAGAGAGATCAATCAAAAGGAAACAGTTAAAAGACTATTATCAAAAATTAACTTACCCTTTAATTTGGTGTTATAATTTCTTTATCACTTCATGTTAACAAACAATTCACAGAGATTATTTTCACAAATTTCACACAAATCGCCAAAGTTTTAAGCCACGTGAAATTTTACGTACCCTACCTTTTATTACACTATCTACTACACCTGCAGTATACCCTAAAATATCAAAAATTATCAGCATATCAGGTCGCATAACAAGCTATGGATATTTTCAACAGGTTAATCTTCTGAAAAGGGAAACTAACAAAATGCAAGTTGTTGTCAACAAGTCGAAAGTCCCAGTTTCAATTTAGTGTATCAGGAAATTGAACATTTTTTTCTATTTGGTAAACCTTTGGTTTTAAGATTTTCACTCGTGTATAAAACCATCTTTTACACAAAAGACGCATTTAAAGGGAAAATTTTGTTTGTGTTAATTGATTTAACTTTAGGAAAAATCTTTTAAAAAGTTTGAAAAGTTTTTTTTCTCTCTCGTCTCATCTAAAAAAAACAAGCTTTCTTTTACCGCCCGACTGATTACCAAAAAAAGCGTTTACTAGGTTGATTTCCGGAAACAAGACATTTCTTTTTGGCCTTATAGTCAAACAGAGGACGGATTCACCCATTATGACTTTGGTTCTAATCTCAAAAGCATAGGTCAATCAAGGAGAAAAATTCTTAAATACTAACACAATAATTTTGAGATTGGGCCTTTTTGGCTTGTTGGCGATAAATTCATTGTGTGGAAAGGAGTCTTTTTTTTAATTTACCCCCTTCCTGACTCTATTGGTTTCCTGCTTTTAAAAAAAATGTACCTGTTGAAAATATCCATAGCTTATGCTGATTAGAAAAAATTCCTTACCCATCCTCCTCGTGCCAGAATCCAACCAACCAGTTTATCAAAAACAAACCGTTTCACCCAATCTATAACAATATCTACCAAAGGCATTTCATTCAATACTTGAATGGCAAGTTTATAAGCAAAGTAAAACAAAGTACATATACGACCCCAATTAATGTTTCCATCTGCAAAAATCTCAGAAGCAACACTGAAAAATGTTTTGTAAACTGTTTCCGGGGTAACGCGCATGTTAGAGATCATATTGTTCAATTGGGGATGATTTGACATGTCATCGCCGATCCGTTGCAAAACTTTAGCAATTTCTCTAAAAATGAAAATGAAAGTCAAATTTATTAGATTGTTGTTGAGAGGGGTGACTTTCAATTGGAAAAAATTAACAATATATAATACTTTAGGCATACAAACTTTGGTGAGCAGAAACTTGAAACAAATTTAGGCCTTCTTGGCAAAAGTTTATGCTTTTGAAAATTCTGAAAAGGGTAATTCGCAAAAGTTTATGCCTGCGAGAAATCCTTAAAATGTTCAAAATGTTTTTCAAGTTTGGAGAATAACAAGAGTTTTTCACTTCTGAGCCATTTTTGGTCTAAAAAGGTCTATCAAGGAATCTCCAGAAGGCAATTCAAAAATGAAAATCCCCTTGTTCATAAAAAATATATAACGAGGAATCATATATTTTCTGAAAAAGGGGATTTTCATTTTCAAATTGCCTTCCGGAGATTCCTTAATAGACCTTTTTAGAATCTAAAATTTGTAAATTGTTGTTGACATAAAAAAGAGGACAATCCAAGAGGATCCATGAAGATATTTGTAACCATGGGGTATAATTAAAAATATTTTGTAAGACTAGCAAAATGAATTAGATTTCTACCTTTCATTATTTCCCCCTTGACGCTGCCTTAACTGTTGTGGCACATCGTAGCCATCATTATCCATTCTGTTTACAACAAATGCAGTAAAGATATCAGGAGTTGCATTTCCAATTTGTTGTTGTCGTTGTTGCTGTTGGGCCTCTTGGTAATGTACATTGACATTGACTCTTGGACCAAGTCTGCCGTCCTCTTCATCAAAATTCTGTTGTTCATGGCCAGGGGGTGGTATAACTTGAGGCTGCTGTATTAAGGATCCAGGTATCATTGGTCCATATCCAGCATGTTGCTGCCTATTATTTTCAGGCTGTGGTCTCATTCTAACAGATCTCTGCTCAGGTTGTTGTGGTTGATCGAAAGCTTGATCAGGAGCTGGTATATTTGTATAAGGTAGTTGAGGATAGGGTTCATTTTGTGGATATGTTTGTTGTTGTTGCTCATGTTGTTGTTGTTGGTTTCGTGGAGGATATTGTTGTTGGTTATTTCCTACATTTTGATGTGGTAAATAATTTGGTGGCTGTTTATTTCCTCCACCTCCTCCTCCAGTTGGAGGACCCATCTATTCTGATTCGATGGATTATTTGTTTTTAAGACAATTATATTACTTGTTAAAGATTTTTTTATCTAGAAGTAGAAAAGATTTGGAAATTTGGCAGGTTAGATACCTCAAGGGAATAAATTTTGATCTGATGGGAAGTATTCTTACAGTTATGAAAACGGTAGAAGCGGTAAACAAACACTAAATCTTGCCTATAACCTCTTCCCCTTTGTCTTTTAATTGTGTCCTTGGGGGGTAACAGCCTCCCCCCCCTCTAAGAAGAATTTCCATTCTTTGGGTATAGCCATGCTGGAACTGTCCACCTAATGTGAAGTTATGTATGTCATTGAGAAGGACATCGAGTACTGGTTTAAATGAAGGTAAAAAAATACAAAATGTAGTAAAAAATACTGATGTGACGGACCTACTAATATACAAAAGATCATAATATCCAACAGTTTTGCTGTGTTTAACAAAGATCAAAGGATTTGCTTCAAACACCTAATACAAAAAAGTCCTGCGGTAAAGTTCAAAGTTGGAAATATAGATGGCAGCTTGTATCAGCTGATCGTGTTCAAAAATAAATGCCTGTTTTATGACATTTCTAAACTCAAACAAAATGGGCAATAATTGTGGCTGACTAGCCAAACCTTTCCTCAGATAAATAGAATAGTTGCTCTTTAAATTTGTTTTAGAGCGAAAATAATTGGTTTACTGGTTTTATTGGTGATATATTGGGAATTTTGGATGGCTAATATTAAATCTTGCTTACATTACATGTAAGCCATAGGTTGTTCTCTTCTATCTATTGTAAGATTTTATAGTGTCTCTAATCGACTGCTGATGCGGTTGTTTACAGTGTATACAAGTTAAAAGTTGAGTTGAGGGAAATCCCCTTGCTTGACTTGATCATCTTCATTTACAGACTTTGAAACAGCAAGTTTTTTGTCTGGATAACAGAGCGCTTTCAGTTTTTCATTTCGGACGTTGAAAGTTGCTTTTAAAATAAATCTTAAAATGACATCTTATATGGTCCATTTCTGGGGCGCAAAATCTATCTTTATGAAATTTATGAAAGACATCGCAGGGAAATAGAAAACTACCTGGATATGAACCTTGTATCTGATTGGTTGAACGCGTTTTGGGTTTTTCCTTTGGACAGAAGCGTTCAGTTGGAGAAGTACAGTTGGAAAAGTTGGAAGGAATTGCAAGTTTGATGAACAAAGACTGAAAGAAGAATTCATGGGTTTGTGCAAGACTTATAATTTATGTATTCTTTAAAATTTTGATTTTGGTTCATTCTGGTTGGATTGGAAAAATAGGAATAAAAAGTTGATTGCAGATTGTTTGATGATTGGAGGTCATCTTTTGTCTTTATTGTTTTTTACACAGCACGTTCTGATGTTGCGGTGGGAATTACATTGATGCTATATCAAAAGGGAGCAACATTCTCAAAATGCAACAAATTGTGACCACTGAAGTTGAGTTCATTTACAGGCTTGAAAAAAAAGAAACTTCATTTGACGTGCAAAACAACAGTGGAGGAAAATACACAATTTATACAACCAAAATCTTTGTCAAAAATGCTGGGGGCTGGAACTAAACAAAGTTTTAGGAGGTACCATTGATTTCAGGGGGTACCTATTTTCTCATTGTAAGGTCTAGGGGCTGAAGAAATCTTCAGTAGCAAAGGCCAATAACAATCCATCAAGCTCAAGTAAAAATAAATTTAGCAAAATAAATTGAAAGCCTCAATTCTATATGCTTAGTAAGGATTTCCTTAAATTACACGGGGTGCCACATCACAGGGGGTACCTACTAATGTGTGTTCTTTAGGTGGTACCTATTCACAGGGGGTACCTACAAATATCTATTTTTAGGGGGTACCTAGATTTCAGGGGGTACCTAAATTCTTAGGGGGGACCTAAAACCTTGAACGGTGCCATGGAGTTGTTGCATTAATTGTTATAATGATGGTATTATTATAAAAATCAGTAAAAATACATAATATATAAATGATATTGTATTTGTGTTCTCACTCATATTGGTAAAATGTAAATGTCAGGAGTTTGCATAAAAAATGTATTTTGCTCCACTGAACAACAACAAAAAAGGTTTTTGACTGTCAATATTCAATAGCAATCATTGATTGCATTCACTACACATTCCACTACATTCCTTAAATTTATCCACTCAATTAGTTGCACAATTAGTTGACAGGTACCAATCTAGACACTAGGATATGATGCTTAAACATAATGCAAAGACCTACTTCTATTATTAACTTTATTTTATACTTATATAATAAATATAAAATGATACAGTACCAGTTTTCAGAAGATGGCAGATTTTGCCGATATTTCGGGGGCAGATAATTACCTTCATCCTGGGGCAGGGGCAGAAAAACTGTTTCCATGCACTCCAGGGACAGAACTTTTTCTGCCAGTGACAATAATCCAGCTTAAAAGGAGCAGGAGTGTGTTGCCATATTATTCCACTTCATCGTTTGACTAAAAACATTGAAACAACCCAAAACCACCCCTGAGCTAGAAAAACGCCCATCATGAACACCATTGGGTTTCTCAATTGTGGTACCTTATTAACATTCAACAATTTGCGCAACCCCCTGCAGTTTTTTTGCCTAGGGGCGGAACTTTCTCTACTAAAATTATTTTCTGTCATTAGGGGCACCATTTATATAACACGCCAAAGATAATATTCTAATAGTTATAGCCTACGCCAACAAAAATTTAAAATACCGCAGACAAATATTTAGAAGCCAAAGGCGTAAAAAAGCACCCAGTGGGTCCAGCTCCCAAAAGCTCTGCAATATATCCAGTTTCTAAGCCTAATTATTGTTTAAAATTGCAATCTTTTTAACCAGAATTAATTCTCACGTTTCTTTCTGTGTCGCGTCCATCATTTTGAGGAAAAAATTTCAGATTACACCCACGCATGATCTTTGTAAGTTGTTCAGATTACACCCACGCATGATCTTTGTTTTGGCTACCATGATTGACAAGAAAGAGATGCGGCGAAAGCATCTTGAAGCAAGTAAAGTTTTTTTTTTAATTCTCACCCCAGCCAATTATTTTCTATGTACGCTGACCATGACTTTCTTAGTTATCTCTACGTCAGTACGCCAGAGGTTCCTTGTGTCAGCTACGCACAATCCATACTGGAGTAAAAGTGGACAATTGCGTGAGAAGGCCCCCCCCTTTGACCCCAGACGTTAGGCGCGGCCAGGGAGAAGGACCGTTCACAGAAATGTGAACTTACAAACAAAACTCTTGTAAGTTAGTAGTTTGCCCATCCCCAGATTCAATTTGAATAGTTTTGAATTAATAAATAAAAAATTGATTCAGCACTAGCCATTCAGTCATGTCAACTTCATAAAAAATAAGAATCAATTTTATTTGCCCATGTCATCACTTCATGAAGGAGGAACTTCAACTGATCTCTAGCATTCTTTGTCCTTCTTTTATACTCAGCCTGGGGATAATTATTTTTTCATAGAGAGGTTTCGCCCTGATGTGGCCGTCACCCTTTTGTGACCACTGTAATGGCTTCCTTAAAACTTCCAGTTTTTGGGCGTTTTATATCGAACCAATCGTTATCGTTAAGCAACACTTATAACTGCCAATTGTTAATTCACAAAAATCTTTCTTGGTGAGAAGACATTGGGCTATTCCATTTTTATTCCATACAGGGGTATTGACGAACTTTTCCAGGGGGTTTTCAACCCTTTTTTCCAAGGGGTTTTTGGTACTTTGAAAAAATTTCCAAGGGGATTCATGAAGATTTCCAGGGGTCAATAACACTCCATAGATTTTTTCCAGCCTCTTGCTTGAGAAAATCACTGAAAATCAAAGAAACAAAGATGTTTCCAAGGGGTTAAAACCCAGTATCCAAGGGGTAAGCTGATGCTGAAAATTTCCAGGGGGTCTTGTAAAAAAGGTTCGTCAATACCCCTGTATTGTTTTAAAATGGAATAGCCCAATGATACGTTTTTTATCTGGTTGACTTCACTGAAAGTGAGGAAAAAAAAAGGTGTTTAAAGCCAATTAAGTCCCCTATCAGTCCCCTGCCTTTCTATAAAGGTTGGGCCTGGTAACAAAACAAAAAATTTAAACTTACCAAAACCAAACCTCATGTGAGTTTTTGCTGTTTCATCTGGCTTGTTGAATTTTGGCTTTAAGGAGCCTGGAGGTAGATGGTATAGTTTGCACTTTACACTAGTGGGTTTTGGTCCCCTTCGCTTCTTTGCTTTCTTATGCTTTGGATCTAAAAACAGAAATTGTAGCTTTAAACATACTCTTACTAAAAGTAGTTTAATTCTCAGTATATGTTGGTAAACAGAAAACCTTTACTGGACTGGAGATTTTATTTATCTAAATTTAATAAATATTTACCTGCTTTTCTTTTGTTGTTGGCAAATGTGCGAATTTTATTAACATCCTGAAGTAGATCTGTGAGGTTTTGATCAAAGTTTTGAGGCAAGCTGAAAAGTAATGTAAATATAAAAAAATAAAGATCTTTTTTTGTCTTAAAATATTATACCGTCAGATTACCTAATCCCAATATACCTCTATTTTTAACCAAAGCCTTCAGCGAAAGCTTAACAACCCAATACCGTTAAGAAAATCTAAAGTTTTTTGTTGAGGGTCCCTTAAGATATCTATATGTTTTTGAAATTTTTAAGGTAAAATCAGTTCGCCAAAAAATTACTAGTTTGTTTATATATATATTTTTCAAGTTTTAGACAGTGACAAAACCTTTTAGTTTAATCACATATATTCATTTCGAATTGACTGGTACTCTCAGAGTCTTTATAACTCTTTGTCGGTTTCTTTCAGTCTTTTGTTTTAGACTTTGTGATTATTTGACCTTTGATGACATAGCTACATTACAGTACAACAGCTAAAAAACCTTCAGTTGCAGACTAGATTATTTTGCTCAAATAATGGTAAAAAGCATCCAACATACACATACAGGTCAGCTACCTGCAAAGGCCTCTGAAACAAACAAGTGTACAAAAAAATGACTTACGGCAGATTGTCATCATCGCTCTTGTCCATCACGAAAACCACATCTATGTCCAATGTGTATCTCGTGGCCAACCAGAGTACGAAATTGAATGTGCTCATAACACACGTGCGTATGGTACGCGCTCGCTAGAGCCTGAACTAGTCTAAAAACTTGGTTTAACGTTGAACTGGAGCAGAAACCAAGTTTATACAGTCTTAAAATAAGATTAAGCCGTTTAAAGTGGAACGTCTTGCATACAATAATACTTTTGAATGATAATAAACCAGCTGCGCTGGAAGGTCAGCCTAAATAGCTTTATATGATTAAAAAGATATATATTGTTAAAAGTCGATTATGATATACTAAAAGGAGTAAAAAAATCATGCAATTTACGTATGTACACAATATGGACGAAAATATGCCATATTCCACAATCTGAGAAAAGGATTATTCGTTTCTTAATTAGGATAAATATTTAGATATTATAAATTAGATATTACAGATAATACAGATGAACAA
>JAUJPO010052837.1:0-14848 GCA_032270745.1 Tiaropsis multicirrata
GCGACTTTCAATATTTTCAAAGGTAAATTAAAAATGTTACCAAATAATTTTTGCACTTGCCCAATTTGTAAATTGTGATAGATGATAATAACTATTTTTTATGAAAGTTGGATTTTATTAGGTCCTTAACTTTTTACCAACTGAAAATAAATTGATAATAAAAAATAATAATAAATGTTTTCCAACGTTCTTTTAACATCCAAATAACGTTCTGACGTTAGAACAACTTTGTTTGGCCGTTAAAACAACTTTCCGAACCTGATGGGAAGTAGATTTCGAAGAACAATTTTTAAAGTTATTTTTTTGAAAAATGTAACCTTTAGTCTGTAACCTGCTTCAACTCAAATTAAATCAATTTTGATTCATTGTTCATTCGAACTGTGGGTATCAAGCAATGCCCAGTGCACCTTATTATGCAAGTTTCTTAAAAAAGTTCCCCGTGTACAGTTTACTAAAACGATGAAATTTAGATGCGGGTTTGGAGTGTTTTTCTCATACTACTAGGGTCAAAAACTATGCAAAAGTCACCCGGGTGGAGTGTGAATCTCCATCGCCGGGCTACAGAAAGAGGGGTGTCAAAGAAAGAACAAAAACAATGTTCTAAAACTTGTTGTTTCAAACATGCACAAAGTCTGCACCACCGGGCTTCAGAGGCAGTGATATCAAAAACAGAAAGAAAAAAAGAGTGTACGTCTTACCAGGAATAGGCTTTGAAGCTGTGGCTTCTTGTTCCAAAACTTGGTGCAGCATTAATTCCAAGACATGTGTAAAGTAGGGAAGGTTTGTACAACTTCGAGCAATATCCAGCGCGTGGACACCAAGGCTGTGATGAAAAATATAAAGATTTTTCTCATAGCAAACTCTTAAATAGTTCGCGATTAGATTAGTTTTCTAGTCGAACTTCTACCCATCTTATTTAGGGTAGAAATGTTTGAAATTGTTAGCAGACAAATGACGTTTTTTCAACGTTCTTCGACGTCCAGACAACGTTCTGACGTTAGTTAGAACACGGAACGTTGTTCTGACGTCCAAGCAACGTTTTTGCAACGTCAGTACGTTGTCTTGAAGAGTCACTTAGGAGGGATTCTTTCCGTTGGATTCACTTAGCGAATGAGAAAAATATTTTTCTCTAGAACAAACACTCTTGTTGTAGCTAATAGACTTAGTCTTTTGTGCTATAAAATAAGGGGTCGTCTCCAAATATTATATCAATTTTATACGAATACGATACGATCCTATAGGATAATGACGGTCAATTATCTCATTAATAAAAAAGAAAAAATATTAAAGAAATTCAAAAAAAAAATTTAATTGCCAAATAAATTATCAAATGAACCATGCCAACCAGGAAGATATCTAGTAATTACGTTGTAATTATTGCTAATTATTTACAGTTCGTATTCGTATTAGTTTCGTAGAGTGGTGCGAATCGTACATACACTATTTGGAGACGGTCCCTAAGTTTAAAAGGTACAGTATACTTACTTTCTTCGCAGTAATTGTCTCAAGATTTGTGGTAAGAACACTTGAGTCTGAAAGAAAAAAAGAATGGATCAAAATAAAAAGGAAGATTTTTTGATGACAGCTAACTAACCTATCCTTTTTTATCAAAAACAAAACACTCAGCGGGCATTCCAACATGCTTTTATCGTCCAAATAACGTTCTGACGTTGAAACAACATTGTTTGGATGTTGAAAAATAATTAATTGATGTTCAAAAAACTGAAATGAAAATATACCGTTCGTTCGAGATTGAAATAAGGGAAGAGGATTTTTTCGGGACACGTCGGAGTGCTCGTGAATTCATCCATGTCCGAGTTTCCGATCCCGATGATGACCGAATCTTCAAACATCACGACTGTCGAAATAAAAAGAACAAAAACTACTAAATTATTCATTACGACATCTTTGCGTTAAATTCGCGATTTCTCGGAAACAGCTTACAAAATATATTCAACCCCTTAAACTTAACCTTTTTGGGCCACCCAATGAATCCCTCCTCAAACATTACGTTGAAATTATTTTTGGAGAAACTGCAGCTAAAGGACACAACAAACAAGAATAAGAAAAAAATATGCAGTATGAAAAAATATGCTTTTCAGAAATAATGAAGGATTACATTCTTAAAGTTTCTCTTTCAGCTTTCTTCTTTTCTGAGAAAACAAAAGTAATTTTTACTCACCTAAAGGATATAAATTGAGAGGAAAATCCAGCATGATTCGTTTGGATAAAAATCCGAGCGGGCGGCGTGTTGGAAATAACGGAAGCCAAGCCTGAAATGCAAGTAAACATCCTAGAAAATTGCTTTTGATTGCGCAATGCACGTCTTTAAACAAAGAATTGTAAGCCTGAACAAGAGATAGGATTGAGGCTCTGTGGTGGGAAAGCCAAGGTACTTTTTAGAAAAAGATCCTCTCAAAGTCAAGTCGTCACGCAACCCACCGCAAAGCTTGTCATTTTATGAGATTGAAGGTACTAAAAGTTTTAGCAACTCTAAAACTTGATTCACATCACATTTCTTTTTGTCAAGAGAAGACCTTGCTATGCTTTGACGTCTACCGCTTTATATTTAGCCACTGGTCTTAATTAAACTTAACTCGCTTTTAATAGTAGACGGATTGCAGCCTTTGTTTATAAAATTATCAGGCCAAAATTTCATAAAAACTCTTGATAATGGCATATGAAAAAAATTATGTGCACAAACCTGCATTCCGTTAGCTCCACACGAGAACCAGAGAGATTCAGCTAAATGTTGTTTGGTACTATGTGCAGGGTTGACCATGTACCAGATATTTTCAACACACGTTGCAATAACCACTGGAGGTAGAAATGTGATCTGAGAAAGAATAAGAAATATGTATTTCCATAATATACAAGGTGATTAATGAATATCCCAGTACGATCTTTTGGATAAAAAAAACAAGGGTCAAACGAACACATCAGTCGGACGAGTGATCTTCTTATTCAGCGACTTAGTGAGTGAGTGAAAGGATTAAGTAGGAGACCGTTCTCGGGGTTTGTGGAAACAGTGTGAGCGCTTTCGAGCGCGACTGAGCTCTTATGGGAGCTGAAAAAAATCAACTCCCAAAAGCGTTCTCTGCGACCAGAATTTGATTAACCAATCAGAAGAAAGAAAACCTGAATAAAATATGAAATTAGAAAACTGCGGATACCTTGTTAGAGCCTCTCTCGGCAGCCGGTTTATCTTTTTGTAACATGAGAACACGACCTGCAACGTTTGCAATCAAAGAATGAGCCTCGTTTGAATCTTCAGTTGAAAATTCTGCGGATGCTAGTAAAAATAATAATCACAAAGCGGAGTTTTAGATCTGTATCTGAGAGTCAACTTGGTATACTCTTAAGTATTTAGTATATGTAAACAAAAAAACCAGTTCAAAAATCCTTGTAGTGTTTAGTATATAAAGTTATCGGGGTATACCGCATATTTTGACGTACGTTATTCACATGGCCAAAAAGAAAATACATGGTCTGACTTCAAGAAATGCGTACATTAAAAAATGAAGATTTTAGTCTAGTTTTTCTTCTGGAGGACCTGTTATGAAATTAATCAGAATTTCAGAAGTTTGTAAGAGAAGTTAAACCAGAGCTATCCTATGACAATGCAGTAATAATGCGGACAATATTATTGTTCTAGTAGACTACTATTACAAGTACTAGAAAATCATAAAAATACGTCAAAAAGCCTTAGCCGTACGTCAAATTAGCGACTTATTCACATATTTTACTAGCTAATGTCTTTCATTTTCCTTAGGCCTACGGGGAAAATCATGTCATGAAGATTTCTCGCGTACTCAATTTCGCTAAATTGGTTAAAATTACCGAGAATCAATCCACTTATGTTATAGGTAGATAAAAAATATTTACGCTGTTCATCTTTCAGTCCACTCAAACTGATGGAGGTGACTGTAATAGGGTGCACAAGGTAATCCAGTAATGACGTTTCTGAAATCTTCGTTGCAGTTACTAGAGAAGCTGTAAGTATAAAAAAAGAAATCTAGTTTGCAATAGGTTTTGTTCCGTTTGAAAATTAATATGAAGAAATCAGAATGATATGAAATAAACAACAAATTGATAAGCGATTTTGTCCCTGATTTCTATAGAGGGCAATTTTTTTTATTTTTTTTTGTCGGACGGAAGCGACTATTTTTCAAACAGACCCGTGTTGAAATATTAAGGCATAAGGATGGCATGGTCATTCAAAAAAAAGAGTTACATCACAAATTGCAAATTCCCGATTTTTCAAACATAGTTTTCCGATTTTTCAAATTTAGTTTCCCGATTTTACTTACCATGGACTGAAGCGTCGACAGTTTGGAGCCTGAAGAAGGAGACGCTACAATCGGAACAATAAACCATTAAAACGTTATGATACATGTTAATCAAGAAGATGGGTGATTTGAAAGGAATTCGTTGAGCGATTAGAACATCCAGGTTGCCTTGGCGATGATGTATCCGCACCTGAAATAAGAAAAGCGCTATAACCAATAGGGGAGCGTGCAGTAATTGCCCTATTACCTTATATGGAAACTAATCACTCTCCTTCCTTGAATAAAAATCCTGTATCCAACAAGGAAAGTGTTTTTACTTGATTTCCGACACACATAACTGAATTAAAATTCAGCTTTTACCTACATAGTGATGTCTAAATGATTAGAAACGGTTATAAAATTACTGCTTGGTATATAGAACATAATTTGAAATATAGAATACCTCCTCGCGGTCTTCGTTGAGAATAAAACAACCAACAATTAGGTAATCATTCCACCAAGTCAATCCACCTCGACATGTTACATTTCGTTCCTGTTTTACAGAAATTCAAATAGAACTTTGATCAAAAGAAAAACAAGACCCAACTGTACCTTCAAATTTTGCGGGCCGCTGTCTTCGCGCGTCCTCTGAGATTATTTCTTCTTTGCTGTTGCAGAGGCTCAAACTAATGGCTCAAAGATCGAGAAAATTTACGCTTACGGGCGTTATCAGCAGAGACACCGGACTCGATCACGTGATTTGGACACTGCTATGCGCGACCGCGACTGGCGCCAGCGAGGCGAACTCGACTGCGGTCGAACGAAGATTATGATGATTAAAATTTACTCCATACCTACTTTGTACCTAGAGTATAATTCTCGCAATACTAGTTCGTTGTATATTCTGTGCTGGTTATTGGCTCCCAACAAAATCCTTCAATGTTGGCCATAAGACTTTTAAAAATGAGCTCCTTCCTTCAAAGTTGATGTAAATAAGGTCAGCTGTTGTTACGAAACAAACCACTTTCAAAAGCATTCAGGTGGGGATAAGAGGGAAGTTATACTGTGTTTTTGCTGATTTTTTGCTATTCAAAAAAAAGTCGAAGTGCTATTTTGTTACGCTCGATTTTGCTCGCTTAGCACTTCTCCGTAGTTCATGGTAACCCTTTTCATAAATTACGTCACAAACAACAACTGCCTCCTTTTCATAAAATAAAGTGTCTAACAACACTCGAAATGACACATCTTTCAATAATGTCCAGTTTTGATAAGCTTACTTTAGATTCGGTTACCGTAGCGCTCAATTCAAAAGGAGGCAGTGTAGTTGTTCGTGAAGTAAACCAAAAATGAAAACAAACGGCAATGAATTTTCTGTATTAAATCGGGACTGGTAAAGAAAGAGAAATAAATAAATACCTGGGTTTCATTTCCAAACAGCTTCCATTTCCTTCTTGCTAATGAGAAATGTGCGTAGCCATGGATGCCAGCTACTGCAAGGTACTTCGCTGACATGTCTACTGCGGCATACTATGGAGAAAAAAAAATGTAGAATCACGTATACTTCAATAAATTACTTTTTTTAAAGTGTATCAAAAATACTTTTACGATGATTTCTCTTAGGCGGTGGTTACACGTGAATTTCACCCCCGGGGTGGTATATTATATAATTTTTCCTTTGCTAGTGAATTTCGAATTCAATTCCATATTCAAGGATTGGTTATTTATGTAAGCTGGACCGCGACATGGGGGTAATTGACTTCGCTGTGGGTTCGAAGATAAAACCTTCTGATTTGGAAACCATCGCCTTACCACTAGCGGACATCGCTACTCTTAGGAGCCAAAAACCCGCAGACACATGACGCTAGAACGACGTTGTTTTGACGTTGTTTTGACGTTCCGGGTCTACCGTGAACAACTTACCCTGATCGGCCAATTGGTGTGTATATAATTGTGGGGTAGCGGGAAAGTTTGCCAATGTTTATTACTGAAATGCATGCTGGGTGAATTAACACCGCCCGCTTGTTCAGATCCAAAGATTCCATTACCGCCATTTCGAAGCATGACATCACCGGTATTGAAATAGACGCTGTTGTCGCTTTGAAGAAACAAGTGCTGCCGATTGGACTAAATAAAAAGAAAGAAATATTATACTAAGTAACTTTCAACAAAAAAGATTTGGACGTTAAAACAACGTTCCGAGTGTGTGATTGGAAGTAGATTTTTTAGACAATAAAAGTGTTTTCTTTTTGAAAGCAGAAAATGTGTTGAAATAGATTGATTTTAGGACAAGAAAAGGTTGTTTTTTTAGCAAGTATATAGGTATTAATAAAACACATCACTGCTGCCCACGGAGGGAAGGTAGCTAAGGTACTCACAAAAAATGCCAGGTCTAAGAATGGGAAATTTTGCAAAACAATAAATAAATTCTTAAAACTGTAGAAAATAGCCACTCCTTAAAGCGTCGTAATTAGCAGAGTGAACAAACAAATAAACCTCTATCCATTTGAATATACAATATTCCCAAATATTCTCCATGATAAAGAAAGGATCCACTTTTTTGAAAGTCAAATTTTTGGTCCGGGCATAGTGCTCCTCCCGGCACCAATACAGTGACTTCAGGCTTTTGGCCAACCATCAATTGACTGAATAAAATCTCCACACATTAGAATACCTATAAACAACAATTTAAAAGGCTTCTCTTACCATGCAAGGATTAACAGCTAGTGCACTTTTCACGAACTTCATCGATAATATGTCACCCTCGTAAATGCTTTTACGTTCCTCGATCGGTTTCTCTGGAAGGACTGGTATCAACAGTAATTCGTAACCTTCGATACTCCAGTCCTAATAAAGAAATGAAATTCATTTTATCTTTACGATTGGTCGATTGAATTTAAAAAGCTGATACTTTTAACCTTAAAGTTAATAAGAGCAAGTCGAAATTTCTTAATCTTTTTAAGCTTTTCAGATTATTGCAGTACGTCTCGTTTTCAGAATGGGCCAAACATCTCAAATTGGTTATTCCAGATAAAAAATTGTAATCTCGATGTTGAGAAAGTAATTTTTATCAAATTGATTCCCCTGGATTTGCCCCAAAATTTCATTGACTTTCATGGATTTTTTAAAAACCTTTTTAACCAGTGGACCTTTGGACCCCTGGATTTCTAACCAATATATGTTGTAATCAGGTTTTAGAGATAAATTGGATACAAAATTGTATATACAAAATTTAAAAGAAAATTTATACTATCTTACCAAAGATGATAGAGTGATCGATTCGTGGTGAAAAACATCTCCACTGAAAATAGAAGAAAAAATTGCTCAAAAAAGACTTTTCAGGCACCAGAAGGTACGGAACGTTGTTCTCATGTTGTTCTCATGTTGTTCTCATGTTGTTCTCACGCTGTTCTCATGTTGTTCTCATGATGTTCTCATGCTGTTCTCGTGCTGTTCTCACGCTGTTCTCACGCTGTTCTCATGTTGTTCTCATGTTGTTCTCACGCTGTTCTCACGCTGTTCTCATGTTGTTCTCATGCTGTTCTAATGTTGTTCTCATGTTGTTTTCATGCTGTTCTCATGTTGTTCTCATGTTGTTCTCATGCTGTTCTCATGTTGTTCTCATGTTGTTCTCATGTTGTTCTCATGTTGTTCTCATGTTGTTCTCATGATGTTCTCATGCTGTTCTCGTGTTGTTCTTGTGTTGTTCTCGTGTTGTTCTCATGTTGTTCTCATGTTGTTCTCATGTTGTTCTCGTGTTGTTCTCGTGTTGTTCTCGTGTTGTTCTCGTGCTGTTCTATCGTTGAAACAACGTTCCGTGCTTGAAAATGTTGGAAGTATTTCTTCAATAATTATAAAAGGGTTGGGAACTGGACAAACAAAGAAACAACTTACCTGAAATCCGAAGTTTCCACACACATGAGAAGTGAACCAAACACACTCCATATGCCCACGCCACATTTTGACCAAATGGTGCCAAGGGCGTTACCATCGGGCGTCCATGCCATGGAACTAATGCTTCCCATGTGAACACCCTCGTCTAAGAAAAAAATAGACAAAAAAGCTTATTAGGTTAGGCGGGTTAGAAATAAAAGAGCCAATCAGTCAACCAGCCAGCTATACAATGCGCCATCTTTGTTTCTATGGAAACATCCCAAAAGAGTCGAATATTTAATACTAACCTTTTTATTAAAACCAGCTTTTTTTTAAGTGTTTCAGTATAAAGGACTACGTCATGATATCATGAACAGATTCATCAAGACTAGAAATGAAAAAACATTGATACAATTCATGATATCCATTACGTGATCTTTTACACGGAAACATCCTAAAAAGCCGGATGTTTGCCAATACTTTCATTAATAAAAATTCAAAACTGGCGGCAAACACCCGGGCATTTTTAAGATGTTTCCGTATAAAAGATTACGTCATGGATATCGTAAATACAAAGCCATAAATACCTGGGTAATCCTTCTTGGGGAGAACATATTTGTGTGATAAAACAAGACCACCTGTCGTCTCATCAAACGTAAACGCCGAGGCTTGCCCGCTGTACAGAAGGATAAAAAAAAAAAATACGCGTGGTTAATTCTGCCGACAAGTGACGATTTCTTTTGAAAATGGTTAAAAACAATTTCCACTAATATTTATGTCCGACCAAAATTTTGTCCGATAGGTTTGTCCGATAAGGCGCACTTTAGAATCTACGAAAAAATTATTATTCAAAGAATCTTAACCTAAAAATGCATCTAGGGAATTCTCATCTCGAAGCAAACTAGATAGTTTTCAGTGGATCTATCCTTAACACATTATTAATAACACATTACATCATAAAGGTTGGGAAAAGATCTTGGAATTGAAAACAAATGGACCTTAATAAAATCTAACATCAATATACACGATTCCTTCTATAAAAGTCCATGAATCTGGTCATCTTACTTGGTTTGACCGAAGACAATAATTTGATATTTGATGTTGACAGTTAGACAAACCGCATTGTTTAAATCCTTTGCAAACACACCAACGATCTCCTGAAATAGGGAAAAATTAAAATCTTTTAGAAACAACAAGATCATTTTTCTCGAATCTCGAATATTATATTCGTACCCCGTCTATTAAGGATATCTAAGAAGTTTAAAACTTCCAATATCCTAAGATATCCAGGGGTAAGAGTTTGAAGGTTAACAGGGGGAAGGATTCGAAATATCCTAGGATATCCAGAGAGAGAGAGAGAAACAATTTGAAGACCAAGTGGGTTCCAGTGGGTTCGAAGTTTTCAACACGGATATCCAGGAGGGCTAAAAAAATCCTCAACAGAGGGGCACGAATTTCTCCTGGAATAGCCAAGGAAGTCCGGAATCGGAAGAGGAATCACCAAAAACACTATTTTTCTTACCGAAGGTTTAGCCTCAGGTGTTTGTGAGGACAGGAAGCCACCACGACCATCTGAAAAGACGACAGCATAACCACCAAGAACTGGACTACATTCCAACTGTCCGATGTACACTTCGCTCTTTTTTGTTAACGGTGTACCAACTAGAAAAGAAGAAGAACAGTTGCATAAAAATAAAGAACAGAAAAGTCAAAAGAGTCTCTCTACAGGTCTCCCAACCTTCCTGTAAGGGTTGGTTTTAAACCTTCCAAAGGTCTTTTTAAGAACTGGATTACATTCCAACTGTTCGATATAATCAACTAGATAAAAAAAAAGAGAAGAAATTCTGATTTTTCTTTTTCTTTACTTCCTATTGACGAGACTACGGAAGAGCATATTTAGGACCTTAGACGGTATATATCGGGATGTAAATAAAGTTTTGTACAGGACGACCTACCTTATCGGACAAAACAATGTCGGACTAAATTAATTGTCGGACATAATTTTCGTCATCCACAAATATTTTCTTCACTTTTGTCCAAAAAACGCAAGTTTTTTTCGTCGAATAAATTATTCGTCAGACAAAATTTTCGTCACCGACATTTTTTGTGTCCGATAAGGTCCTAGAAATCCTTGCTAATCTTATATTTCTTTTTTAATTTATATGTTTTTTTCCAAAATAAAAAGTTCTGAATTTTGCGGCCCTGAAGTGTCGGTTTTTCAATCTTCCGAAGTCTCTCTAAGGATCGAAAAAAAAACAGAAAAGTCAAATGATTCACTTTTAAAGAGTACCAACTACAACATAAAATGAAAACAGTTTTGAATTTTATTTTTTCTTACTTTCTATATTATATATTTTATATTTTTATTTTCCTTTTACTGCAGTGAAGCAACTTAAATAAATATGTTCCTTTCGAACATAAAAGTTCGGAATTTTGCAGACCTTAAGGGACGGGTTTTCAATCTTCCAATGAAGTCTCTTTATGGGTAAAACAGATGACAAAAAAAATCAGAAGAGTCTCATTAGGTCTCAATTTTTAAAAAATTTGACCAACGTGTTTCTTGAGGTTCGAAATTTTGTATTGCTATATTTTCAACCTTTAGCCGCCGCACGCTTTTTGTTTGTGGTCATCTCCAACGCAACTTTGATTTATGCGGCTTTTTATTGTGGTCGTCTCCAACGCAACTATGATTTATGCGGCTTTGTACCAAATTTGTCGTAAACACTTTTCACTTTGACATGAATGGAACGTGATAGGTGACACTGAGACGAGAGGAAGGGACTTTTGACTTGGATGCAAATTTTTAAATCCAGTGAACACCGAGAGCACTACATATACATATCCCCCGAAAGTATGTATGGCATTATTGGGATACTTAGTTTGCCAAAAGGAAC
The DNA here is from genome assembly GCA_032270745.1 of Tiaropsis multicirrata. Taxonomy (NCBI): domain Eukaryota; kingdom Metazoa; phylum Cnidaria; class Hydrozoa; order Leptothecata; family Tiaropsidae; genus Tiaropsis; species Tiaropsis multicirrata. The sequence goes on from JAUJPO010052837.1 coordinate 11,033, forward strand.
ACAATAAAGGTAAGTTATTTATCCAAAGCAAAAGAAATTCCAAAATGGATTGAAAATATTTTTTATAGCTTTAAAACAATTGAATATAAGCTGAAAATACAAAATGTAAATAAAAGAATCTTTTGTAATGAATAGAGAAAAAAGTGGAGCAAGACAAATTTGAATAGATTATTTTTATTTAAATCCTGCTTGCGTCAGCAATAAAATTGTATTGAATTAATTCAATTTTTTCAGAAAAATTGGAATTACCGGGACGACCATACACAATATCTCCATAATCAAGGTGTGGCCTAACATGGGCTTTATAAATAGTGACAAGTAAATCCCTGGGAAGGAATTCACGAAGCCGATTGATAAGACCAAGCTTTTTTAACTTTTCATCAAGATGACGATCAAAGGCTAACTTTTGATCAAGTATGCGACCAAGATGTTTTTGATGATCATGAATCACAATGGCTACATTGTTGAAAGTAATTTCTGGAGGATTGGGTTGATTTAACCACTTCAACCGCTTGTTTAGAAGGATCAGGGTTGAAGGACATTTTCCATTGATGGACCCACTCACTAACCTTTTGCATGTCACCGTTAAGTTCTTGGGAACAGTGAATTTGATCATGAATTAGAGAAAATAAGGATGAGTCATCAGCAAATATTTTGATCAAGGAGACTATATATTCAGGGAGGTCATTAATATAGATTAAAAAGAAAAGGGGACAGAGGATAGAACCCTGAGGAACACCGGCTGAAATATGTGTCTATTCAGAGGCTTGATCTTCAAGAACCACCCTCTGCGATCTCCCAAATAGAAAATTTTGTATCAACAGAAGCAGAGGACCAGAAATCCCATATGATTTGAGTTTAAAGAGAAGAACTTCGTGCCAAACTCTGTCAAAAGCTTTGGAAATATCAAGGAATACTCCACGAGTATCAAGAGATGGATTTGCATCAAAACCTTTCAGGATGTTATGCGTTTATGGACAACAGCTGAGATACACAAAAGTCTCCTTTGCGGAAACCAGACTGGGAATTTGTAAATAGGTTATTTTCTTCGGAGTAGGTGTATATGGAGTCAAAGATGCATTTTTCAAAGATTTTCCCAAAAATAGGCAAAAGAGACACCGGTCTATAATTTTTAATCACGCTCTTGTCCCCCTTGTTTTTGTATACAGGGACAATATTTGCCTTCTTCCATTTATTAGGAAAAATGCAAGAATCTAAGGAAAATTGATAGATTTTCATAAGAGGCTTAACCAAGGATTCGTCGCAAACTTTTATCATCTGGATAGATATATCATCCCAACCATGCGCTTTGTTAGTATTAAGTGCGCGTATAAGTGCTAGAATTTTAACCTCATCAAGAGGAATTTAATTTATTCTGAGATTTGTTTTAAAATTTTCTTGTGGTAACACACTCTCAGTGTCTATCAGGGAACACTGATTAGCAAAAAAGGCATTAAATATATTTGCTTTCTTCGGGATATCAGCAACAAGATTATTGCTGGTATCTCGAATAGTTGGAATCCTTGGAGTCTTCCTCTTATGAAGAAAAATGTTCAAAATAGAGCAATATATCTTCAATTCTAAGTTTGGATCATTGAGATTATTTGCTAGACGAGAATAATAAATATTTTTAGCATCCCTGACTGCCCTTCTACACCTAGAGATTGAGATTGACAAAGGAGGTTATGATCTTGACCCCTCCTCCCATTTTTAACGTACCGCTCATAGATTTAAGATTTTTCACGAAGAACTCTCTCTACCCCAGCTGTCATCCATACCGCATCTTTGTTCCTTATAGTTATAGTATCACCGTATAACGCCTTTATAATGCGGACATTAGACTATCACCACACTTTCCTAACACCCTGCCTGGCAGTGGTCGGGATTCGAACACGAAGCATTGCGGTGAATGCCTGTGATCGACACCTTTACACTACCAACCGGCAGAATGTCAGTGAGGTATGGCGATAGCCTTATCCAGATAGTGATGTAATATGTGTTTTAAAATTTTCAAAACATACATAAGATTTAATTCTCGTAAATTTACAAAACGTTGGAAAAGTTTTTCATATACAATGTCTTTTCTAATTGCTCTTCGTATTCACCGACCTGCTTTTGCAATATAATCACGTACCAACCTTCAACATGTCTTTAATGGTTAATTAAGACAAGAGCTATTACTGAATTTGAACTACCAAAATATCTTATTTGCTTAGAAACATTTATATTATATAATTCACGATCAGAATATTTTATATATTGTCTCATTGATAAGGATTTGCCAACTCCATCGGGATGAATCAAAATAACTTTACCAGTGTTCCATAAATCGATACTGGTGTCAACTACAAATTCATAATCACATTCCGCATAATACAAACTTTTTCTTTTTGAAGAGAATTCCAATTCCCGATACTGCATATTAAATTCTTTTCGAATCATGTAAAAGTTTTCATTTTCATATTGATGTCGATTTACCATCGTGCTAGACAGATAGTTGTACCAATCACGATAAGAATTAATATAACTGCTATCTAATCCATTTCCTTGGAAAAAATTTTCAACACCCCAATTCATTCGATCAATCAAAGGTATCGAATCATAGTGGGTCCATTCTCTGGTTTTATTGAATTCAGCAATGAAGTTAGTTTTTTCTTCTAGTTGCTCAAGAACAACCATTTGTTCTGATATCTTAGCGTTGAGCAATATATTATCTTCTGAAACATTCAACAGCTGCTCCTTTAACTTGTCCACCTCTGAAAGCTTTAATAGCCGCTTTTCAAGAAATGCAACATTCTTTGTCAGCTCTGATATTGTTAAGGACATTTTGTGAACATTTGTCAAGCACAAGATTGGCACAAAAGCCACTTGCAACACTCAATAAAACCAGGATCAACAACTTTGAGGAAGTTCCGAGCCTCTTTTGCAGCAGCTGTGCTTGAACATTGGCAAGTTGGTTTTGGATGCCATGAATTTGATTTTCTAGCTCATCAGCATTATTGATATTGGGTTGATGAGCAATTGCACCTTCGACGCCACAGTTCTGATCTTTTGCATTTTCGGCTTGGTTGTGTCCTCTGTCCAGTCTGCCATCACCAATTTGTGGTTTTCCTGGATTCACGCCGGCAGTATTCCCGGCACCATCTTTGCTTTCTTGAAATTGATGATGGATAATATTATCTTGAACATCATCAACACCAGCATTGTTTATTTCTTCCATTCTATCATCTCCAATTTGTGGTAGATCTGCTACAAATATTGTTTTGATTTCACCTTGAATTTTCATTATCAATTTTAGTATCTACATAATTAAAACAGGTTGAAAATGATAAAATAATTTCAATCATTTTGTACGGTATGCTGAATGGGAAAAAAGAATGCCATTATAATAAAATCTAAATTTCACCGATAATCTTGGGCTAGCACCCCAAATATAAAACCGAAACCTATCTGTTGAAATTAAAATAGGTAAAATGTAATAAACAGAAGCTAGTTGAAAATGTTTCATGTACAAAACGAGAAGGACGCGAGTTTTAGAATATTTTATTCAACCATTAAAATCATTCTGTACTGTAAACTACATCACGAAACGAATCTAAAAGCATACACATACAAAGTAAAGACAGATATATATTTTCATCAAAAGGTATAATTACTTTCAAATAAAAATCCCTTATAGGGTATATCAATAAAATAATAGTAGTCAATGAATTCTAATTGATATAGGTTTGCAATTCAAAAATTCGTTGCTATAAGTGATTCTAAAAATATGTTAATTGAAGCATCCTTGTGTTTTACGTTTCATTAAACAAAAAG
>JAUJPO010052848.1:0-14848 GCA_032270745.1 Tiaropsis multicirrata
CTAGCGTTTTGAGCAGCATTTAATCATTGACGTTCTCTATTAAAATGATGCGTTTTTGATCTAGTTGACCCGACTGAATTATTGCTTAAAATTGCAATCTTTTTAACCAGAATTAATTCTCACGTTAGTTTGTTACCGTGTGCGCGATGCCTGTCCGCCATTTTGAGAAAGAATTTCATAGTCTGCCTGCAGCACCAGATCTTTAGATATTACTTACACATTGATAAAAACGAGCTCAAAATCTTTGAGAATTACACTAACAGGAAAAACTACCATGAAGAAACGTACCTATTTGTTTTGATAAAAATCTTGGGCTGGTAACGAAGGTGAAACTTGTTGAAAAAATCTTCAAGAAACGGCAAGAAAAGTCAGATAAAAAAAAAGTGCCATCTGCTTTCGCATCTAGAGATACCATTTTCGATTATTATAGAAGATATCTCTTAGATAATTAAAGCAAAGATGATATTCTCGATCCAATGTCAAAGCACTGAAACTCAGATATTATCGACTTTGCTCTCATATTTTGGCGCGAAAGTCAGCGAGGAGGAAAAACAAAACAAAATAATATCAACCAACTACCAGAAGCTCAAACATCAAACAATTTAATTCAAAGGGTTCAAAGTGTTGTTATATTCAAATAGAATATCCTTTATCGAATGTTTAGTTGAATAGTTCAATTCAAATTCCTTTTTGAAGAAAAGCTTTAATAGTTTTTTGTATTTCTTTCAAGGTCTTCCAAAGTTTCTTGTGAATTGAAACCAAAAGTAAAATTCAATGCTGTTCTGGTGAAATTGTCAAAACAAACTTGTTGTCAGTAAAGAAGACCAGATATTTGGTAAAGTCTTTGAAAAGGATCCCAAGTAGCCCCGGTTGATGGTAGCATTCCAGGCCCGTTTAATCGAACAAATCAAACCAGTCGTATCGAACTTTGTTCCTCGATTAGAGTTCGATTAAAGTAATCGAACCATTGGTCTATAGAAAGACAATTGATTTCACACCATTAGAATTTGTCTATCTTTCACATCGTAATAAATAATACGATATTGTTTTCATACTTGAGTGCAACATTGGTTTATAAATCTGATTTTTTTACAAATTCCTCCCTATTTAATTGATGTCTTTTTTTGGATGAATTCTCTAATTTAATTTGCGTGATGAGCATCAACAGTCAGGAACTCAATCCTAAAATTAAGAATATTTTCCGATCGCATGGACTTTCTTAATTAGGATTATTTCTTTGTTTTTTTATCCTAGTTATAGGAATATGATTTTTTAAATCCAAATTCTTCACCAACAAGCAAAATCTGAAAATTCTATCTATGACCAGTAGATAGAGCATGTCAAAGATGATATAATAGTGAGCCAACAATCAAAACAGAATTTGGGTGGAGGGTTCAAAATGATGCCATAAGTAATCTAATGAGGCACGTTTGTCCTAATTAAGATAGGATTTTTTACAAGCACAATTTCCCGCGCTATTTTACCTGCATTTTTTTCTTCTTTTTTTTCTTCATGTCGCCACCTGTGTTTTTTTACTTTGTTCATTTATTTACTGTGACCTAGAGCTAGACAAAACACGTAGATTTGTTAAAAAATGGCTCATGCTTATCCAAAAGTTTCACTGCTGAAATCGGAAACGTCTAAAGGAGATTTCGAAGATGTTGTCTTTTACAACGGCTATTGAAAGAAAAAAGGATGGAGAAGGGATCACTGCAATCATCTTGGGTGATTTCTTTTTTAAAGCCCGTGCTACATTATAAATGTTTATCTGTTACGGTGTAGATAGGGCAATACACACGACAAGTTCCGCTTTTTTGTTGCGGGTTATAGAACAATGTTCTAAATGTCATAACTCAAGACTCCATCCATATAACTGTATCAAACTTTCAAAATCTGCTCTACACACTAAATTCTTTCATTGGAGGCTGATAAGAACTTGCAGAAATTTGTATTTTGGGAAAAAATCTGGAAATTTGATCTACATTCCTAATTACGATAGAAAAACAAAGAGATAATCCTAATTAGAAAAATGCTGTGCGATCAAAAAAAATATTCTTGATTAGGATAGAGTTCTTGATCACTTTTAGTCATTTTTTGTGATGCAGGATGGATCTTGGAACATGGCGTGATCGCCTTCTCTTTGTTGATAAGCTTTTTATTGCAAGGGGAAAGATAAAAGGTCCAAGTTGCCTTTTTAACCGTCAAAGAGATTGTATCAATATAAGCTACCAAATAAGAAGGGGTGATGGAATTATGGAAGGGATGGCGGAGATAGGGATATCTAAAGTAATAAATATGATAATAAATCTTTATATTTTACCTGTTTTTTACCATTTAACTCTCCGTCACCCCCTCCCTAATTCTGTCTCCCTTTTTTGTTTGGCAGAAAATATTAATTGAATCTCTTTGACAATTTTGAAAATATACAACTTTGATATTATATCTTTCCACCTATTATGAAAAATAAATCAAAAAAGGAAAGATGCTTTTTTAAATAGGGGTGTCAGAATTAGGGAGAGGGTGACGGAGATAGGGTCATCTACAGTATCTAATTCCATCGCCTCTATTTAAAAAGAGCTCTTTTCTTTTTTGATGAGCTTTTAATTGTAATTTGGCAGTATGTAAAGTATAAAGATAAAAGGTTTTACTTAAGTTTTACTTTCAAAAAGTTTCAATTGATAATTTCTGCCAAATAAAAGGAGTGACAGAAGTAGGGAGGAGTTGACAAAGATACCATCTATGGTAGTTGGTGTCGGGAGTCTGTGATATGTACAGGCCCTGTCTAGAACTTCTCAGTGTGGCTTGACTGTGCAACTCTAGTTTGAAAGAGATTCCAAATAATAGCACACATTTTGATTGGTCGTTCCATTCCAAAATTTAAACAAACAAATGACATCAAACAGCAGTTGTCCGTTTTCTTATACAATAATAAGTGAATCAAAATTTAAATTGTTTTGAAAAGTTAAAACGGTTTTTCTCTTTTGTGATTTGAATTTTAAGCTGCAACACCATATAGACTTTCTATTTGAGTTTGTTTAATTTGTTTTAAGAATTAAAAAATAAACTTTTTGTATGAGTAATCAATTAAATTATATTAAATCAAACTCAATCGAATGATTGGAATTTGATTGCCAAAAACTATAAAGTTTTTCCAATTAACCACCCAATGCCAAAAAGGCATTGTCTTCAAGTGCTCTTTCTCAGGTGATTTAAAAAATAGTTTTTTTGCAACAGCAGACTTCTGTGTCTTCTGCACCCAACTGTTGAGTACAAGGGTATGGTCGACAAACAGATTGCTTACTTGATCCTGTTTTTATTCATTATATATAGTTTTCTAAACAAATATCTCCATGATACTTGTAAAATAAAATTTGAAAATGGTGTTCATGAATTCAGGGAAACTCAAGAAGTTTTCTGATTAGTAAGTATTCTTTAATGTTTTGTTATGAAGACTTTACTTTTCTATCTAATAATGTGAGAACTTTTTATCATTTTTGTAATGACTTTTGGGAATGGGAATGGTGGCTTTGTTGTTAAATCATAAGCAAAATAGTAACATGTTTAGCAAAAATATTGTACTACCAGCTTACCTAATCCTGACCACTCCTTCCTTATCCTAACTTTTCCAATCTACAGAAACTATTGGTCTTTACATCACAAACACATAACCATAACAAGACTATTGTAAGCTGATCTGGCCCAATATAAAAAAAACTTAAAAAGTAACCAAAGCAATAGATACAAAGTATAAATATTAGTATTAATGTATTAGCAAATTGAAAGAAATCAAAACATAAAAGGAGATGAACAATGATTGATTAGGAAGGAGTTTTCAGGATTAGGCAACCCTGATGGTATATGCATCACAAAAAATTGCTTACTATTTTGCCCAGGCTATACTCATTTTTATTTCTTTTTTAAGTAATCAACTAAGCTTTTATAAAATCAATTTCAAATATTTATTATTTTCGTTTCATACAAGCATTATAATTATTTCAGCTATATTTATATTATCTAAGGCTTCATTTGAAGCCAGGCCAGTGACCAGCAATGTTTGTCCTTGTTTCTGTTCAATACTCTATGCATAATCCTCTTTACAGCAATGATGAAGGAAACTCACTTGAGGCAAGGCTAATGAGGGTTTCCACAGTTGATGGTGTCGACTCAAAGTTTGGTTTTGATAGATACAAAGAAGCTGTTGAAAAAGTTGGCTGGCTTATTAATATGAAACCTGTAAGTTGATCTCTAAAAGAAATTTATTTTTTGCAATTCATGTGAAAAGGAGTACAAAATAAAAGTTTTACCAATAATAACAGTAATCCTATTGGTATCATATTAGATCCTTTTTATCAGTAAAAAGTTTGATTGTCACTATTAATATTCCCAATGGAAACTGATAATTTTAGACAATACATTTTTCCTGAAACTCATAAAATCCCTCTAATTCCTGTTATTGTTATTCATCTTTAAAAACTTTTAAAATTCATCCTCCTGGTTTCGTTATAACTTTCTTTATTTACTTTTCATTCTTTTCACCACCCTACTATTTAAACTATTCCCTTTATAATACACTGCATTTGTAATTCCTTTGTATGTACTTATTTTCATCTTAATGCTCCTTCATTTTCCAGCTATTTATTGCTAAATGTCACAATCAAATAATTACCCCAAATACCACTACACCTTTATTCTTTCCTTTCTTGATCGATGAGTCTTGTATTATTTGGTTCTATTTTGACACAGCAATCTGGCTTGACGTATTTTCTTGTTATTTGTAGACTGAGATTCAAGATGATGAGAAAAAATTGATAAGTGCTGTAGATTACTATTTTGTCCAAGATGATGGCAGCAGATTTAAGGTAAAACATTATTGATGGATTCTGGTGTTCAGATATGGATGACAACTGAGACTGAAAAATCTGGAAAGGCTGGGAAAAAGCTGAAATCCCATCATAGCTAACCTAATGTAATTTTTCTTGTGTTTTTCTTGGTGTGTAGGTATATAAAAATAATTATGTTGCTTTTCTTATAGGCTACACTGCCATTCAAGCCCTACTTCTACATTGCAGCTAGAAAGGTAAAGCTCAGTTCTTAAAGATATTTTTGTCTTTTTATGAACTGTTTTTTTAAAGGCTAATAATTCGTACTAAAACTAAAATTTTGTACCATTTCTGCTTTCTTTTCTAGGGTAGTGAAAGAGAACTCGCAACATTTCTAAATAAGAAATTTACTGGCATGATTGCTGGTATAGAAATGCTTGACAAGGAGGATTTAGATCTGGTATGCGCTTTTCTTTTCTTTTCTCAATGCTGATTTTTAAAAATGATACAAAAAACTAAATAAACTTAACTTTCATATTATGAAGGATGTAAGAACCTAACTTTCTAGTGTTTATTTCTTTTTTTTTGTAGCAAAACCACTTGACTGGTCTAAAGAAGACCTACGTCAAGCTTTCATTCCACAATGTAAAAGAACTCCTTAAGATCAAAAGGTTAGTAACCAAACCATACTATCTTCTGACTTATTCATTCCATTGACTTCATATAAGTTTTTGATGGTCTGAATCGTTTTTTTCTTATGTTTAAGTTTACGAATACATGTTATAATAAGATCTCCAGAGGTTACCCAATCAATTGCTGCTTCAATGTTCATTTCTGTTGAGTTTGTAGGTGGCAGTCAAAAGAAAGACTTCTTAAAGTCGTAAATAACTGCTATGTATCAACTATTCTATCTGTTATTAAAAATTAATGTTTTTTTCTTTAACCAGTCAATTGTGGCCAATCGTTAGAAAGAACAAAGAGCGGGAAAAAGCAAATGCAACTGTCGCTTTAGTGACAGGTGAAAGTTCTAAAGGACCATCTTCAAGCAAATCAGACCAAATGGATAATGTACTTGACATTCGTGAATATGATGTTCCTTATTATGTTCGGGTTTCTATAGACACAAAGATTAGTGTGGTAAGATCATAGTTTGTCATTCTAGGAAAGAAAAATTTAATTTATTGTTCTACATAGCCGACCCTGAATGTCTCAAAAACTAAAAAATAATCTCAATTTTTAATACCAATAGTATAATATAAATATTTGGTTACTTGAAAGAATGGTGTCAATAAAAAATCTCAAAACTCATCCCCTTTAACTTTAACTATAATAAGTTATCGAATCAAGCAATATGCAGTTCAATTTCATTTAAGGAGAAAAGTTAATATTTCTATTTAGTTGCTTACCGACCCTGAATTATGAAATTACTGACCCATATTATTTATCGATTTATCTGTAGAACAACAAATTGAATTTGTCTCACCCTATAAAATTAGATTTCTAAGGACCGCTTAAAGTTTTTATCAATAAATTATTTCTCTAGCAAAAGTTCTGGCTGAAGATTATATATTTTTTGCAGTCTGTTACAACAAAGAATGAATTAATATTTTCACTTTTCTTTACCATGCCTTTTGAAAATTATGATATTCTAATAAAAAAATAAAATTATGAAATTCAAATTGATGTTTTTTCTTACGTCGCATGGCTATTTCGTTTTATTATCTTTACACTTATTTCTTTATTTTTAGGGTCACTGGTATACAGTCAAGGTTAGAGGTATCACAAATGTCGACATTACAGAAAGAACAGATTTGCTGCATCGTCCTGATCCAGTGGTCATGGCTTTTGATATTGAAACTACCAAGCTTCCGTTAAAGTTTCCTGACTCGGCTATCGATTCTATCATGATGATCTCATACATGATTGATGGCCAGGTTAGTTTCAAAAACGTTGTGTTAATTCTAAGCTTGCTAAAAATTAAGATTATAATACTCTGAAAAAGAATTCACTTTTTAGGTTATCCATTCTACTACCTGGTTTTGTTCTTTCTGATAAATAATGACATACTCACGGGAATTTTTTGAAATGTATAATAGATATTACTATCAATTCCAGTTAGGGTTAGGGCTGCGAGTCGAAAGGGAATACGAGGGTAAGTGATTGCTAGGAGGTTGGGTTGCGAACGCCCTCCACTAATAATATTTACTTATTACCCCCTATATATGTACTCCTGAGTGTTACTATTTGCCTTAGTATTATAAATAACTCTTAAATTCGGTATTCTGCAGTGGCCTGGTGGCCTAGCGGATAGAGCGCTGGATTCAGAATCACTGACAACATGAATTTAGTGGTTTGAATCCCCTCCGGGGCTTTTGAAAAACTTAGAACAAATTCTAAGTCTCGTGAGTATCTCAGTAATTAGTGATTAATCAGTGGAATCAAAATCTTTTGAAAGTGAATCCAAACGAAATTCTTTTCATACTATAGGGTTACCTGATCACAAACAGAGAGATCATTTCTGAAGACATTGACGATTTCGAGTATACACCAAGACCGGAATATGAAGGGCCAATCATTGTTTTTAATGAACCTGATGAGGTAATTTTTTTTAATTAATCCCTTGAAAAAGCTCATTTTATTAAATTTCAATTTTTATCAGTATCAGTTATCATATCTGTAGATTCGCCTATTAATTTGCTTCTTGGAGCAAATCTATTTTTGAGAGGTTGCCTTAGGGCTGATTCCTTTGTAGTCACAAAAGTCCTATGAAAACAGAGAATACCAAAATTTTGACACTTTTCTTGTTCCTTTCATGCTTTTTTGGAAAATTAAATGTCCCAAGAACACCATACCTTTTGAGTATAAGTGTTTGTGGTGTTCTTGGTGTTCACTGCATTTCAAAATACAAAACACTCTTGTTTTCCAATGCCAACATTTTTCACGTTCCATTTTAGTCAAAATGAAAGTGTAAGTGCAAATTTATTCTAATGTTTGCTGCCATTAGGCTGACGTCATAAACGCATAAATTAGGGTTGTGTAGGAGATAGCAGCAACAAAAAGCACGCAGGTTAAGGGCGGAAACTTATGCTAATACAAAATTGCTTGATGCGCATTTACGAGTGTTCGCTTCGTCTCGCTAGTCCAGCGAGTTTTGGTAAGTAAGACCTACTTTGACTTTTTTTTAAACTTTTGCAATGGCGGTGTTTTGGTGTTCGTTTGTTTCATGTCATCAAGGTATTCATTGCATTGAAAGTACTTGATGTACTTTTTGTGACTACAAAGGGATCAGCCCTTAACTAAATTCTTTTATTAAATTGAATTATTTTATGATTTTAAGTACAAAGTATAAGGCTGATCAAAAGCGGTAAAATGACTGGCCACACAACAGCCCAATTTGAACTAGACCGGCCTAGAGGTTTTTAGACCGGCCAAAGAGCAGATAAGACCATTTTGTTCATTGTTTCTTTTCCAGCTATCGGCCTTTATCTATATAGGCCGGCTTTTGGTCCGGCCACTTAATCGGTCAATTGAATTTGTTTGCCAGAGAACGATAAAAATCATATCAAACGATGTGTATTTCAGGGAACGGTTCGGTAAAGTTTTAAACGCTGTTATATAAAGTTTATATTGCAGTTAACAAACTGAGTAGCTTTTCCTACAATAATTCGACTGTTCCTCAAAATATGAGTAATGCAAAATATCATTCTAAATTAAATCTCACATTTGTAGTGATGCAGTGGTATTTACAATCGTATTACAATCGTATTTATATATAAGAATTGTAGGCAATTTATAGACCCTCTTGATTCGCAAACTTTAGGTCACAATTTGCAAAAGTCACTAAAATGAGTTGAGTCCTAAATTTTGGACTAACCAGTTTACATACATCTATCCAAAAAATCTTTAAAGAAAATTATACAAATGTTGTGAAAATTTTCAAAATCAATGCAAGAAAGAGAATAGCTTTGATTCTTTATCAGTCATCTCCTGCTTCCTTTCAATTCATTTGAGCTTGATTTATTTAAATTTGTTGAAAATGAGACCACAATATCTATACCATCAGCCGATTGAGCGGTCTGTAAACCGGCCTGGCCGCTTCAATACAAGGCCGATATACAGGATCGGCTTGATAGCAGCCTCTAAATAGTCGTAGCTATGCGGCAAAAAGGCCGGTCTTGAGACAGCCAAAATGGGGCCAATTCATGACTGGTCTCATTTTAATGTACTTAAAATCGCTTGGGGCGTCACATTTTATAGGCTGCTTTACTTCGAAGATGGTTTGATCATATAGCTGAAACAAAGCCAATGATTTATGTTACCTACAATGGAGACTTCTTTGATTGGTAATAAATTCTTTTCATTCACATATCCACTAACCTCTACCTTATCTACTACATACTGGATAGGCTTACAGATTCCAGTGAAAATTGTGTCCATCTTTGACATCAAATCGGCCATATAATTTGAAGTTATTTAAAGAACAACATTGTATACAAGTTACTGACCCCTACTGTTTAGATCCCTCCAAGCCTTCATTAATGTGCATCCCCTTTAGTGGGTGAAATTATAATCAAGTTGAAAGGCAATGCAGCAGACATTCATACAACAGAAAAGACAAAAATCGGAAAATTGCTTCCCGTTTGATGTCTGTATTTCTTAGAAATGCATGTTTACTTTCTCTCTTCCGGGCTTTTTATTGATATGAAAGCTCTTTCTAGGTTAAAATCTTCGAATTAGGAATATTTATATCCATTTAGTCATAAGCATACCTTGTTTCAGTTAGGTATAGATACCAGTTTCCTATTATTTCCCCTGTCTTAGAAATAAATTCATGTTTTTTCAACTCCAGGCCTTTTATCGACGCAAGATCCAAAATTCATGGGATTGATATGAAAGATGAAACAGGTTTGAAGTTTTTTTAGTGCTTCAAAAAGATGATAAATCATGTTATGATGTATGATCTGTTCCATTATTGAGCCAGAGTATACTTCACCTTTATAGTTTGTTAGTGTAAGTACTTATTGTCTGTTTTAACAATACTTTTCCTATCTGCAGAGAAGTGCTATTTTTGTTATAGGTTTGCTCAGGTTTGCATGTCAAGTATGTATATCTGAACAAAGCAGGAAAAAAGTATAGCTTTTGCCTGTGCATGGAACACAATTTATTTGACTGACCTCTGATAAATTAAATATGAACTTTTACATACAAAGTGCTGATTATTAAAAAAAGCTTTCATAGTTTTTAAATTTTGAGGATTATTTTAGGTTTTGCACCTGATGCTCAAAAGGAATACAAATCGTCATTTGGAATTCATATGGATGCATTTAGGTAATGCTTTAATTTTAACATAATTTTCAAAATCTAATGAAATCTACTAAGAATCAGCTTTAAAGTATCTATCTATCTATCCTTAGGCTAAAAAAAGTAGTAGATACATACATCACCCTGTCACTAGCCGAAATTCTTTTTTCTCGGTAGTGTTTAATCATTATTATACAACAAAAATAAAACAAGCTTGAAAGAATTATCAGATAATTTTCTAAAGAAAATCTTAAGATTTCAAGATCTCTTGTCGTCACCCGCATTTCCGGAAACAAGGCTACTTTTTTTTTTATTGACCTTTTATATATAAAATTTGAACTACAGAACACTGAGTGTCATTAATGAATAAAGCCTTTTTCATGACCCGCTAATTAAAATGCAATTTGTGCAGTCTTGTTCCTATCTTCTTCGTGATGCACCAAAACCTTGGGAATGCAGCCTTAAAGGAGACGTAAGGTTTAGGAGGTCGTTTCGGTGATTCTTTCACATAAGATAGCTACAAGTAAAAAAACTGTTTGGAAAAAGAACGAAACAAAAATTTCTTTGTCGAGATATTTATTCTTTTATCTTTCATTGATTCGTCTCCTCCCCATTGAACAGTCTGCATATTATGACGTAGTAATGGCGTAACTTTTAAGAATATAATATAAAGAATTATAGGTTGTTTGAATCTGGAGAAATGTCTTGGTGAGTTATTTTTTCGAATATTCAGGCTCAAAAATTATTTGACCCACTTATTTTATCGTCCCATTCACCTCTGATTCTTTTTTTCTGAAAAAAAAACTATCGGAGCTAAAGTATCACTGGTTTAAGACTCGACAGACATTTCTTTAAACAAACTGTTTTTTCCTTTATAATTTGTTTGAAAATGTTGTTTATCAAAATCTGTTTTAACAGATGCGTTTTTTTAATTCGCTTGTGCGACGTCATATAATAAACTTTTAAGACTGAGGAATTTTCAAACGCCTATTATTGTGCATTGAGAAAAAACAACTCATTTGATATAGCTCATTTTGATCGCCTCAATCTATATTTTTCAAAAATCGATAAAAAAAGTATAGCAAAGATCCTGACCTTACGTCTCCTTTAACTTTTTTATGAACATATGTTTTGTGTGAATCAATTATTTTTTGTGCACAAATGCGTAAAATGTATGAAATTTTGGTGCTTGTGTGAAAGTTTTGCCCAATTTTGGAGAATCATGATTGTATGAATTTTGAAAAAGAATTGCATAAATACATAATCCTTTTTGGAATGAGGGTCAGCCTCTCTATTATGTATTTCATGAGTACAGAATATGACTATGTAATTATGTAATTATATTAAACTATTATTTTTCTAGGTGGGTGCAGCGTGACAGTTATCTGCCTGTTGGTAGTCAAAACTTGAAAGCTGTAACAAAGGTATAGTGTGTATTTTATTATTTGTTGCAAAAGTCAGTCGGTTATAAAAAAAGGTTTGTAACTAGGCTCATAATAAATGCCAAATTCTGATTTAAAACATTTTTTTTTCATGATCAGAAGCGAAAAAATTGCTTATTTATTTAATTCCATTTTGTAAAATGAAGACAATAAATCATTATTAATATTAATTAAAAATTTCTTTCTCAGCAGGATCCAGCATCAGCGACTGTCATTCAGAGATGAATTTTTTGGTTGATTTTGTTTTATATTTATTTTTATTTTTTTCAGGCCAAATTGAGATACAATCCAGTGGAGGTCGACCCTGAGGAAATGGTTCGTATGGCTAGTGAAGAACCGATTGTAAGTATGGATTCTAGGTGGAATTATTATTGCCAGTGTCTTAAAAGGGTCAAGCTCTGTGATTTGAAAATTCTGAAATCTGAAGCGATTTCATAGCACAATATATAGAGCAGTTTCAATCTTTTAGAGAGAAAGCCTTTAAATATTACAAAATATCTTTGATTAAAAGCAAAATTTAAATTCGGTTAGTAGAGTAATTGTATGATTTCAAATATCGATTTTAATAGCCATTTTGTAAATGTTATGCAGTGCTTTGGTTTCTATTTCCTGGCAATGGCTAAAAGGCTTTGTGCTTTTATAGGCACCCATAATTCATTTTTTCCTGCGTACCAGTACACGTTAATAGGTTTTCAATGAAATGAAACTACAGACACAATTAGTAGCCTTGTCCTTTTTTATCAATAGGAAATGGCAAATTATTCAGTATCAGATGCCGTGGCGACTTACTATCTATACATGCAATATGTTCATCCCTTCATCTTTGCATTGTGTACAATCATCCCTATGGACCCTGATGAGGTTACGCTTGTCATCTTTTTGTTGGAATTTAGGCCAACCCTTAAAGGTTTTTGGAAGTTACCGCGTTACCAGGTGGCGAAAAAAAGGCTCACACACCGATGTGATGGTGTTTAATGGTGATGACAAAGTGTCTAAGCCAAAAAACTATAATTCTTTTGTTACAGATGTTTGTTTGTTTGGTTTTTTTTAATTGCAGAAATTCTCATACTCATTCTAATGTTGATTTTTTTTTTTGCAGTCGGTTGACTTTAAAAAATCTCTCACCCGGCCTTTAACGTGGACACAAACGTTTTCTTAGGTTTGACCTTATTAGATTTTATTAGATTTTGATATTGTATAGACCCTCCACATGGCAGAACCGGTCCTGCACTTTCTCAAAGTAGAAATTCCTCTCTTTCAAATAGGAATCGTAACGCTGGGTCCTATTATTTCCAAATCCCCGGCAAAAAATGGTATGAAGATAACATGTGCATGGATCAAAATATTCTTCTCGATGAGTAGTTACAAAAAATATGATCACTTTAAAGTTTGCACTACTTGGTGTCGAGAGAGGGCCGAAAATAACGTTTTTCGATGATGTTAGCTCTTTCTATAACAAAGGCTAGCCCTTATTGATTGAACCAAGCAATCCTCATTGATTGAACCAATCAATTTAATCTTTAAAAAATCTAATGTTTGATTTTTTTTCCTTTTTCAGGTACTGAGGAAAGGTTCAGGAACCCTTTGTGAAGCACTCTTGATGGTTCAAGCTTTTCATGCCAGCATTATTTTTCCTAACAAGCAAGAACAGGTCTGTTTACCAAAGATTCTAACTATTTAACTAGCTTTGTCATGGACATCTATAAAGAGAAGAAATTTATTCCTGGGAAAAGGCTGATGAAAATCTTTACCCCCAAATTCGAAATTTTCAACACGGATATCCAGGGGAATGGTGGTAAGAAAAAACACATCCTCAACAGGGATTACATTGTAACTTTTGTTTTCAATTCATTTGGAAATTATTTGAGTTTTTTGTACAAGAATTTTTTCTTATTTTCTAGGTTCATACTAAATTCTATGAGGGTCACTTGTTGGAGACCGAAACTTATGTTGGAGGCCACGTGGAAGCCTTAGAGTCTGGTGTTTTCAGAAGTGATATTGCCTCAAGATTTCGAATGGTAAAACTAAATGTTTTTTATTATAAAAAATTAAGAAAAACTATGAGCTTTGGATGAATTGTATGTTGCGAATAATAATTAGTTAGACGTCAAGAAGCCTTTATATCTTCGTTTAACGTAATACTCTATTTAGCCAGCCTGGACAAGATAAGGTGCACAATAATATCTATATATTATATTCATTTTAAGTAAAAAAAGAAAAAAAAGTTTTAAAGAAATTTTATTCGACATTTGAGAAGCAGAGAGCATTTGAAATCCTGATATACATGACGTCATCTTTTACACGAAAATATTCTGAAGCTAGTGGCAAACAATCCGGCTTTGTGGGGTGTTTCCGTAGTAAAGATTAAGTAATGGATATCATGAATAGAATGCAGTCAACCAATGTATATTTTGTTGGCATGAAAATGTGATTGAGCCTATAACCCTACGGAACTACTGTGATAAAATTGTTTGAAATTACAATTACTATTGGGTTCTATAAGAGTTCTTACCAGTCATTTCTTTTATAGGTACCAGAAGCTTTCCAAGGTTTGATTGATAATATTCGTGCCACAATAAAGACAACAGTTGAGAACGAAGAGGGTGTCCCAATCGAATATGTCACCAACATGGATGAAGTATACTTTCATTGGAATCTCTTTCTTTAATCAAAATGCTAAAAAAATTAGCCGTTTTTAGATTTTAGTTTTTTCTTAACTCATGTCTAAAATGAATTGATTAAAATGTATGTTGATCTTTTTGGGCCAGTCATTCGTGTTAATTCTTGATTGCATAGATTTCAATTCATTAAAACTTGGCTAGTTGTCTTCGTGTTATAAGGTACTTCAAAGCCAAACTTGACATTCTACAATCTCTTTATTTTTTATGATATCAATATAATACGTAATTTTGTAAACGGAAACATCCCAAAAACCATCAGTTTTATTGTTAAAAATTCAAAACCAGTGGAAAACACCCGGCTTTTTAGGATATTTCCGTATTCTCAACTTCAGTTGAGTAAGAATTTCACAATGTCTGTATGTCAGTATGTCAGTATGTCAGTATGTATGTCCGAAAACTTTGGGGCAGCCTGTAGGCTTTAAAAATGGTCGGATTTGGCTGAAATTTTGCACACTTCTTCCTTGGGTAAATCCCTGGGGGTAATTTTTTCATTTTTTCTAAAATTTAATTTTTGAGGCCTGGGTACAAGTTTTTTGCCAAAACGAGGCTAAAACTTTGGGGCAGCCTGGAGACTTCAAAAAGGGTCGGATTTGGCTGAAATTTT
>JAUJPO010052859.1:0-14846 GCA_032270745.1 Tiaropsis multicirrata
TCACTGTGAGAAATTTTAAAATTTTCATTTCAACTTTTCAACCCCGTATACCAATATACAGCTCGGAAATTGAACCGTCTCCGGCGGTCGATTACTAAAAAAGTCCACTAAAAAACCTTTTAGGCATTTCGGGAAACCGGGGACATTTTAAACAAATTGGGGAAACATACATGTATTCATGCAATGAAAAACACCACAATAAACATTTGCTTTTGTTATAGTTGTAAGTATTTCTTTCGATAAAAATGACAGTTAATTCAACCGCCTTCTTTTTGAACTTTTCAAAACAAAAAGAAACTAGAGCTAAATAAAAAAGAATGGAGGGGTAGGAATTTACAGACCTCAGTGATATCAGTGGGCATTTTCATATTGACGGGTATGGTGTTGACTGCAGTTTTCTCGCGCTTACGATCTTGAACAACAAAATCTTGTAATCTATGACGGAAAGAAATTGAACGTCAGTATTTGCACTCAATTCTAAAGTTTACAATATGTTTAATTATATAAAACTGCACTTTCATACACGCTTTTTCCTGTAAGATAAAGAACATTATAATACAAAAACGTGCAAAAGCTTCTTTAAGGCACAGTGTTCTAATAAAAGAAACTTGTACCGAAAAGTGTTAAAAGTTTGAAACTTACCTGATGTTTTCTTAAATCATTTTTTTAAGAGACGACACCAGGTTAATCGATTCCTTAGACTGTAGCTCAGCCAAAAACGAGAAAATAGCTTGTGCAATTTCAGGAGAACGAACTCACAGAATATTGGTAAATATTAATAAAAATTACTTGTGGTTCCAGTGCTCAACAGACTCGCAAATATTCTTTTTCAAATGAAACACCTTGCGTGCAATATCAACCCAAAGTAAATGAATCTCGTCATTGGTCAGATGGCGTTCTTGTTGGTAATCTGTTGTTGGTGCTGGTGGTTCTGTGGTGAAAACATCTGATGGTCCATCGATATTGGTTTGATTATGGAGACTGGAGCGACTTGAACGTGGATTGTTTGGTCCATCAGAGGTGGAAGACTGTAAACAAATAAAATAATAACTAAGATAAAACATAATTGTTTTAGAAGGATCACACCGTTTCAACAATGTTACTCAAAATATGCAATATTGGAAAGAATTGCGGTCAGACGTGGGCATGATAAAATTGAGAAACTTGTTTAAAAAGAATCACAACTAATGAAAACAACGTCAAGACTTACTGTAGATTCTTCACCATCTTGATCGATGTTTGGTTCGAGAATGGTTGGTGAAATTACAACGGGTGAATCAATAGAAGCAGAAGAAGAAGCGTTGGTTTCTTTGGATATTGATCGCGTGAAATTCTCCGTTTTATTTTTGATCACATGCACAACATCCTTTGTGTTTAGTTCCTCTTTCTAAAAAAAAAGATCTTGAGTGTCTTTAGATTCTGCGAATATTTGAGATGAGTATTAAGACAGACAGAGCAATATAGTGGGATATTTGTTGGATAGAAACAAACTAGTTATGTACCTTATCGAACAAAAATATGTCGGAATTATTTTTCGTAGGACTACATTATTCGTCAGACAAAACTTTCGTCACCTCCTAAAAATTTCGTCACTTTTGTCCGACGAAATTTTTTGTCAAAATCTAAAATTTCAAATCTAAACATTTTGTATTAAAAACGGGAAAAACATATGTTTTGAAAATAACATAACATAATTTTTCCCATAATTTTCACTTCAGGTAATTTTTCTTTTTTGTTACACATTACGTATATAATTGCATGAGCAAGCATTTAGGAAAATTTTTAGTTTGGACGTTGTTTTGTCCGATAACGTAAGTTTCAATGTTAAAAATGCTGTCCAGGTTCCAAAAATTAAATTTTTGTGGCCCGAACTGCCACTTGCGTTACGTCATTATGTCTTATTACCTCAAGTTCAGCAAAGAATTCTTTGATTTTCGCTTCTCTTAAAGCTGAATTAAATTGGTCTTCAGTTTTGGTCAAAGTGGTGATACGTTCTCTAATTGCCATCATTGCTGAATCGACTCTGTTAAAAAAGGAGAAAAACTTCATTAATAACAAAGATTGTATGCGAATAAAATCCAATTAAGGAAATGTGCATTCGGTACCAGAGTATATCTCACGATTTACCGTTCGTTAGTATACTCTGTGCGACGGTGGCCTAGTGGTTAGAGTATTCACCTCCCGTTCACAAGATTGTGGGTTCAGCCCCTAGCCAGGTCAAACCAAAGACTTGAAAACTGGTACTCGCTGCTGTCCTGATGTCCTGCTTGGCACTCAACATTAAGGGGTTAGAGCGAGGTTAAGTGGAGAAATCCAGGGAAAGGAGTGGCGCCCTCTCTTACCTACGGGTAGATAGCTAATCGAAAAGGAAGCCTTCGGGTCGCCCTCGACTGCGGTAGAAAACTTACTTTGTGCAGAATGTCAATTTTGGCGTAAATTTCCCGTAAAGTAAGCGCCTCAATTTTCCAAAATAATTTCACTCACGCTTTATCACACTTGGTAACACTTAGTTTGGGAGATCTTAAACTAAAAATTACGGAAATTAACATTTGAATTATCCGTAGATAATGGAGTCTTTGGGAACAAGGACAAGGAAGTAAAAATGTTAAAAATTCAAAAATGTTAAAAAAATGTTAAATTCAATGCTCGTTTGGTTTATAGTCAACTTAAAAACTTAAAAGCACCGAAATAAAAAGAGTACAAACTTTTTGCAAAGTTCTTCCACATCATTGAGAATATATTTTGGATTTCGTTGTTTTCCGATAACAACCTTCTTGGATGGAATAATGACCTCGTATAAATCAATAGCTCGATACCTGAAAATATATGTAATGATTTTTAGGAGTCGCTGCCATGTCGGTTGCAAGTGGAACGTTGCACAGCAACGAAAAAGCAACAACAATTTTAAATCTCATCAACACATCCACTGAACCAACGGTTTTGTTGGCTTTACACTTTCAACATGTGATATTGCAGAAGTTTAGAGTCGCTCGGGATGGGACGACCTTTAAGAAATATTCAACTTCTGCAACTTCTTGATGCTGTTGGTGTCTCTTCATTTAAAGAGAGTGCTCAAACACATGACGACACTTACTTAAAAGAAGCTACCATATTTGTGTAGCTAAAGTATTGGTAGTGATCGTGATGTAATGAGTGATTACACGGTTCCACGCTGGCACGTCTCTTGTATGCAACACCATAGAAACGAAGTTCCAAGTACTTGGCGAAAGACATAGCCCATGATTCGAAAGAGAGCGGGACCACTGGTGTCACCTAGACGATAAAATATTGAACATTCTAAAGTTTTCCTCTAAAAGATACTTCCTCTTGTTACTTTTGGCCATGATGTAATTCAGGAACATAATTAAACAAATTGTTTTATTGCAGTTAGGATTAAACGTATCAGTTTGCAAGATCTATCTACTTTCCGCAGTGTTCCTACAAACTAGAAATTTTAAACTCCACAACTAGAACTACTCGATTTCAAACACGTGTTATCACCTTCCAGCAAAGAAAATCTCCTGAATCTCTATAACTCGAACGATTCTCTTGTGTTTGAGTTATAGACATTCTACTTTTGGATAAGGATTGTTCTACCTGTTTACATATTTTACACCAACTCCATGTCAATATAGTACGATCGTACCCAGGAATGGGTGATTCCAAGTTTCGCATATGAATGTACAAAGAACCGTTACCATGGGCGAAATATCGGACGTGATTCACCATGGGAACATCACAATTATGACTCGGACATATGTAAGATGGCCTGTTGATAGGAGGCAAAAGTAGATTATCAAGAAATTTCATACGTACTTTGGGTTAATCTAAAAGGTTCCCTCATTGTAAAGCACAAGGTTGTGGATTCAATTCTCAGCCTGGTCTTACCAAGGACTTAAAGAATGGTACTTAATGTCTCTCAGCAAATAAGGATCAAGGGTAAGTGATGAAATCCAGGACCTACCACCGGGTAGATAGCGAGGTGAAAGGGGAGGTGAAAGGGGAGGCGATCGGGTCACCCTTGTGCAAACTAACTTTATTTACTTAAAAGAAACTGAAAAATGGAACAAGATAGAAATTAAAGAGAAAGCTAGTATTAAATTTGGTGACAATTCTCAACTATGTAGTGCACAGCTTCATTTGAAAAGAATCCAAGAAAGTTGACATGAAATGAAAATGAAGAAAATCATGAAAGCTTCATACCTAAAACAGTATCGTTCCAAGAAACCACCCAGGGTGATATCATTACGCCCATAAAATTCCATGAAGACCGCCCACGGTGAAATACATGGTTTTGGGGCGTTTTTTGATTCAGATGAATAACTGCTGAAGAGGACAGCTATCTTCTGGTGATTGAACGCATCGAAGCAATCCATCTATTGAAAAGGGGACAGGGAAAATAAAAATGAGTGTTTTTACATACCGAAAAAAAGTATGATACGATATTATCATAAAACATTGAAATTAGTAAAAAAAAAGTGTTATACTGCTTCATCATGACAGAGTGAGAGTGTAAACTCCCAATAGGTATATGTAATAATACCTCTATGTGAATATGTACAGGCTGAGCAATACACTTTTTGTGGGTGAGTTGAGGCTTTGTTGAGGAATTCGTTCTATGACTATACTGACACTTTTTGCCTTTCAACTTGACCACGTGTACAAAAAGATGGTGTATGTTAAATCTGTTAGACTGTTTAAAAAAATCACCTTAGTATCAACGTGCTGTTCAATGGATTGTTTCTTTGCCAAAAAATCACTGTCTTCAACTTTGTCATCATTGTCTTTTGATCGTCTATCCAATTGATCCAAAGCTTCTTGAACACCAGTGCCTTTAAAGAGGAGTAAAGTGGTGTAAAGTAACCCGTTTGCGCCGACTCGGATCTTTTTTATTATGTTTTGACAAGAAACTTTGCTTCTCTAAAAAATATTAAAAGTCTGGAAAAACGTTTTATTATATGATTGCATGTTAGTGTTCTTTTAGGATCGGAGGGTTTTCAACTTAATAGTTTCAATTCCTTTAAAGAAGTCAAGTAGCAGAAAAGAGAGTGAAAGTTAGAAATAAAAACAATTTAAATATAAAGAGGAGTGGGTTAAATCTATCATATGAAATATTACAGCAAGACGACATTTTTCTTATACCTGTCTCGTGTAACAGATAACCACCATACACTTTCTGCTGCTCAATACGATCATAATCATGAAACATCTTCAAGTCTATACAACCTCCTCGTGCACGAAAATCGTTCAAAATGGTGCCTGTAAGACGGGAAGAAAATATAACCTTTTTTTACCAGATAAAGGGAAGTTGTTATGCTTAAAAACCATGTAGATCATCTGCGTGATGGCAAATCCATAAATCCGTAAATCCGTAAATCCTTTATTACTAGAAAATTAGTTAATTGCCCCAATTTACCCTCGATTCTCTTCTTTCATTGTCAGATACTTGGCAGAGAAATAGAGAGAGAGAGAGAGAGAGAGGGAGCCAAGGGAGAGATGAAGTACCATTTTTTCAAGTCTTTAGTAATACCGTCCATCTCAGCACTAGACTACAATTGCTATGACATCGTCATCAAACAATAATGCTTACCCATAGAAGTGCCAGCTTGTATACAATCCAACAAAAGTGAAGGATTGGTGAAGGCGTGAGGATCGTTCATAATCACTTGATCATTCACTTGATTTTCAATCCATTCACAATCATCCTCTGAAAGTAAATTAGTATTAGTAATGATTATGACTTGAACGAAGTGAGGGCTTCAAAGTTTTTCAAAATTATACAAGGGGCATTGATCCCAGATTTCACGAAAAGCCATATCATTCCGTGTTAACTATATGAATGATTTTATTTGTAAAATTTGCGAATGTTTATTCCGAAAAAAAAACCGTTTTCCGCAATTATCGAAACTTATGCTCATACATTGTATTGGCCCTCTTTTTATGACGAAGTGAAAGTTGGAACACCCAGAAAAAATATATTTTGCTAATTTTCATATTTGCAATTTTTTTAATTAAGGCCCAGCCGCGAAAGTTTATTCCCTCGAAATTCCTTGATTTGAATAAAGTAATCAAAGAAAATATTTGTAAGCTTCAACAACAAAATATTATTTGCTAATAAATAACACTTTGAAATAAGACAAACAACAATAAGAACACAAAAAAAAGAAAAAAAAGCTGGAGTTTGATGGGTTGGACTTGGGGTGGACAGGTTGACCGGACCACTTTTAGGAAAGAGAGAAAAATTTAATTTCTTTCATAAAAAGAACGATTAACTTTTATGTTACTTAATAAAAGTTTATATTCGAACGTTTCTTTTTAATTACATGCAAATTTCAATTTATCAAAAAAAAAACAGGGAGAAAATTTACAATGACTTTGCTATTTCCTTTTTCCCGCGCCATAAATTTCTTAGGGAAACGATTTTAACTTTACGCCATCTTAAAGTAATCTGATTGGATGAGTCAAAGATTGACTGGTCGAGAAAGGGTGGAAATCGGGCGGGCACCCAGTTTCCCATAACATGTTTTCTTCTTCCATAGTACCCCCCCCCCCCAGAAAAGTAAAAGGTTAAAAAACAAAATTTTTACTAATCAGAAAAAAAATTCGAAAGGAGGGGGGGGGGGCGATTTTTTGCCTTCACCAGAAAATTACGTGTAATGAAGCTTGCATTACTCTTAGTGAGTTAGGTTTATAGCTCTTATTATCTTGCTTACAAAGCTCTCTATAGACTCGAATAGAATCAATCATATTCAAATCAAAAGGTTCACATACTCTGTGATATTCTCATTCAGCTATCGAAATAGAACCCATTTCTTGAAAGTGTTCGTACTTTTGTTCATGTTGTTGTTTTTTGAAGTCTGCCATAGCGCATAGTCGCATAGTGAACCATTATGACAGAATCATCAAGCTCAAACCTATCACGATCATCTTGCCTTGTGTTTTGTGGAGTTATGTGGTCAGGTGGTTTGTTTTGTTTAATTTCTTTCGATAAAACCGTTCATTCTTTGTAAAAGGCTGGGCTATTATTTTGTCAAATTTGATGAGGGGTCATATAATTAAACCAGGAAGAGGAAGAAATCAAATTTTTGGAACAGATATTTCGCAATACGGAGCTCAACGGTACTCCGCACAAGTTTTAGAGTGATAGCAAGTAGCTGACTAGATAAAAACTATTTTGACCCTACCGCCCTCCTCCACATTAAACTTTAAAACAATTAAAAATACCTAGGCTGCCAGTCTATCACCCTCAAAAGGAGTGCAACGGAGTCTTAAAAATACCAGGTATTATAATAATACCCCTCTTGAGTTTAAAAAGAGGTAAGATATGAAAAACACAGGATACACTCTATCTCAAAACTACCGTGCGCTTAAAAGATTATTGGATTTCAAATTCCGACCCTTATACAATTCTTCCTACCCTCACAGAACCTTGGGTGTCTCTTGTACCTCCTCGTACTGCTTTAAAAGTATCAAATTTCGCGGGTATTTAATTTCGCGATTCACAATAAAAAAAAACACATTTAGCGGGGATTAATTTTCGCGATAGCATCACATTGAAAATTTCATGGGGATTAATTTTCGTGAATTTTACTAAAATCGCAAATTAAATATCCGCGGAATTAAATTACCTTTTTCAAAAACGAGTGACAGTTCTGTTAAAAAATAATGTTCAACTTGCAAAAGATAAATGAGTCAATCACAAACCTGGCAGCTGTAGCGGGTTGTTAACTGTCCCATCCAAATAACGTGACCAGTAAATCTTCTCTGCAATAAAATGTCGACTAGCACACAACTTGCCTTCCTTAGTCAATAAATAGGGCAAAGGATACTCGCAAAACGGTGAACTTGATAGAACAATCTCTTTTAACACTTCTTGGAATTTTGTCGCTTCGATATTCTCAGTGGGTTGGAGTTGCTTGGTCGATTCTAATGTGATTTTCCAATCTTGGTTCTTTTTAGAGAAATCCTCGGTGACCACAGAAACATCCGATGAAGCCGCTATAGGTCGGTTCAGATCTTGTCCGCCGTCACCAACACTTGGTTTCAAATCAACAGATGGAGGTAAAGCGAATTCATCAGCCAGAAACTTTGCTTCAAGTTTTAGTTGGTAAGCAACGTAGATAAGATATTTGACAATTTTCTTAACTTTAACCAGCGTTTTTTCGTTGCCACCTCGGAGAACAAGAGAGCCACCAAGGTCTGGTGCACAGCCATCAATAAACATCAACACTTTAGATTTACCATTCTATGAAATAAATTATTGAGTACCAAATAGTCATCAGCTTTTTAAACACTTAGTGCGGGAGCGATGGTCAAGGTGGATGGGTGTTGGTTTCCCGATCGGAAGGTTGTGGGTTCGACCAACATAAAACGCAAGAAATCAGGCAAAAAAATAACACTAGTCTTTGAGAGGAAATTCATAAAAGCTCCTATTAAGTGCCTCGTTTTAAATAGATCCTTCATGGAAAATGGGTGAAGAAATAAAAATATCACATGCCACGAGCTGTCTTCTTATTGAGACAAATCGTTACTGTGTCCGGGTTGTCATAGCTTTCATAACCATAACATACCGGTAAAGTGTACTTTTGTAGCCTGAACTGTTGACATTTCCCTAGCCTGGGTCGATTCACTTGTTGCATAGTCTGTAAAATGTCAGCTCCCGTACACCTAGACACGTTCTCCATCATGGACGGTTTAATGTTATGTACAAGAGTCACTCCACCAGCTAATAACATGTCTTGTGCAACCCTGGCTACGTTGCGTTCCACCAGAATGAGGTTCGGTTTCAAGGCTAGAACACGCTTGACAAAATTCTGCAAGAAGGCGTACTCTTGTAGAACCAATGGATCAAGACTGGACATCTTGTTTTCCACCCTCTAATAAACGAGTTTAAAAATTAAATGTGTAATTCTAAAGAAAATTGCAAAATATCTATGAATGATGATGACGCAATTTTCAGTAATTCTAAAGTAGACCCATACCCTCTACCACCAGACAACTGACCAACCAATTGTTAATATTTTAGCGAAAGAACTAATCAATTCTAATGTTAAAGTTTTTTGATTATCCGAGAAAAATCACATGAACTGTTTCGAAAATGGGTTGTTCAGATGTCTTAGTTGTATCCGACTAGTATCCCACTCTCCCACCAATTTCTGATTGATAAAAAACTAGAAGGCAGTATGTGTAATAAAGCTAACTTTAGAGACGTTGTCTGACTTTTTGAAGACCTTTGCCCAGAGAGGATTATATTTGGAAAGTATTGTCCTGCTTACTTTTGTTACTGTTTTGTTTCAAGACAAAGGAGATTATTTTTATTGCTTATTAAGAATGCAGTGTCTTTGAATAGGGATTTGAGTCATTAGGATTAAGTATACTGGCTGGAGAAGAGTTTATGGACCCATTAATTATAGCCTACTTGATATTCAATAGCACAACTGAGCATCAAAATGGAAGGTGCTGTAAAAGCACCAGTCATTCGTTTATGTGCCACGTTCTTTCGAAAGACCACACCACTAATAAAATGACAATCCGTTTTCTGTCCACCAGTAACTTTAGTAATCCATACGTAACGGCGGATATCCATATCGTCGCGACGTACGTCAGGAACCACCTGTAAAGAAGTTGTAAAGTCAAATCTTATACAATTCGAACCTTTAGAATGATGTCATTCGAATTCAGTATGAAATCAACAGTCCAACAGAAACATGCTGATAAAACAATCATTTTTCACATCCCTTGGTCTTTGGTTCTTCAAAGGTTTACTTATAAGGGTTTTCATAATATCCATTACGTAATCTTTTCTACGGACACTTTCGGATGTTTGCTGCCACAATAGTTCTAAAAGATTTGATTATCCATAAATCAATGTAAAAAATGACAACTAGTAGCGGAAAACATACGGATTCTTATAAAGATGTTTTGTATAAAAGCTTGCGTAATGTAGATCATTAATTTTACGAACGTTGGGTGTAGTGTATTTCCTTCTAGAGAACAGGAACTTCAATTTGAACGTTATACAGATTTACTTATACTTGTCTACCTTTTCACTGATTTTGAAGATGAACGGAAGAAGAATATCTTTCCAACTGTTCGATAAATTTTCTTGTTTCAACATTTGCTCAAATAAACGGCCGATGTGCTGACGACTAGCCAAACTGACGAAAGAAACGGTTACTTTGATTAGAATAAAACATGCATGATGCGAGGTTTAAGAAAATTTGTATCGAAAATTCAGAGGCTCTTCCAAAAAATAATTTAATCCTCGTCTTACGGACTCGGACAAAATTACAATCTTATCCTTGTTACTCGTGATTAATCGTTGGATTGTCATGTGATTACTAGTACGAACAGCAATGGTATGAGCAAAATACGTCACTGGAGAACAAATGCATCAGACAAAAAATGTTTTACTTAGTTCTTTCATTTGACAATTTTTCTCCAGTTTCTGATCTTACTCCGTCTTCATTTGCATCTTCAACTTGTAGTTCGTTCGAATTTATTGAGGTTGAGCTTCGTGGGAATACGACACCTACAAGTATAGAAAAGTGAGGCCATCAGTAAAAAAATTGTATGTTTCCGGTCCGCGGGCCAGTAAAATTTTGTCCATCCGGGCGGCCGGGAATTTTCTTTTTTTGTAAAATTTGAGACTAAATATTTTCCTACTACTTGTAAGTAAAACGGTTTTTGAAAATTTTCAAGCTTAATCGCCGTATCTTTGCTATATCTGTATTTCAAATCAATTATCTTTGGAAATATGTGAATAACGTATGATTTTTGTTGAATTTAAAGCTTGACTGTCCGAGTTAAACAGTCCAAAAAAAACTTTCGGACGGAAAACGGTCCGGAAACAGTCATTTTTTAAAGGATGGCCTGAGAAACAATTTTTTTATCCAATTCTATGTTTAGGGTCCGACATCACTTCCATTCTCAAGGACTGGTTATTATGTGACCCGGACCGTCACCTGGGGTAATTAGCGACGCAAGCGGTGAACTTGTTTACGATGCTTGATTTGGGTGGGGCTTGAACCAACGACATAAATCTATTTTTGAAACTCGTTACGTGCACATGACTACCCCCATGGTTACCAAATCGAGTAAACACCGTATATGGAACAAAGGTCATTTGACAAACGCACCCTAAATTGGCGCCTCTCTATAAAAGTGCGTTGATTCTAAGATGCGCTGTCTGATAGTTTCATCTTTTCGAAGTAATAACGACCATAGAATTCATGGTATCTATAACGTATTCTCATCTACGGAAACATCCTAAAAAGCTGGATGTTTGTCATCATTTTTATTGTTTATAAAAACCTAAAAACTAATAGCAAACACTCAGAATCCTAAAATGTATCCACGTAGAAAGAAATACGTATATTAATACGTATCATGAATATTTTACTCCCCCAATATCTAGGTCTTGTGTGACGAAACTAACCTTTCAAAATATCTTCAGATATGATGTTGTGTGAACTATGCTGTTTTGCAATTTTCTTCTTGCTCGTGTTTTGGTAGCCCTCTACATTGACATACGTATCCAAGGGTAGTGGTGGTGCTTTGGTTATAAAGGACACTTTGTTGGTTTGGTCGTGAATCTCATTCTTCTCACTGGACACATTGTCCTGGAAAAGAATACACATTGAACTTGCATTTAATTACTAAATCAATTATTCCAGTGCTAAACTTGTATTACACATGGAGCTCTCTGCAGTTCATAATAATATGCTTTAAAAATGAGCAATCGCAAAGTTGAGTGGTATGTACTAGAATTCTTTTGAGCCCTTAAGTTTTTGCGACAAAACATATTTAATGGATAAACACCAGTCTCGATCAGCCAAACTTTTATTTACAAGAGATAATTATTGATTTCAAGGATACTTACCTTTTGGGAATCGAGATTCATTTGCAAAGTCATCTGATCATCGCGTTTAGCTGATGGTTCGTTTATGTTTTCTGGTGTAACCAAGTCCAAATCTAATCTTTGTCCTGTTGTGAAATGAAAAAAAAGTCAAATTTTAGAAAGTTTTTTAAAAGGCTTTAGAAATGCTTAAAAATGTAAATTGTTATATTATAAAGACTATTCGTGCACTAAACTAGTATCTTAAACTTTGTCTGAAGGCAAGATAAGGAACATTCAAATTGTTTTTTTAAACAATCAATGTATATAATGGAGATGAAGCTCTGCCAGAACAAATATATAGACATCCGTTACTGACTTTAAATAGCTGTCCCCTAGAAATGCAACGGAAATAATCTTATCATAATGAGCAACGAGCTTGTTAAGGCCTGAGTAAGCTTCAAATGACATTTCTTTAATTTTTCCTGGACATGGAGGACAAAGGGATCCCAGGTCCCACCTAAAATTTTCAGTCCCAGCACACTCCAAATCCTTTTCCTGAAATGTCAGCGATAAAAAGGTCCCACATCACAATAGAATTTTATCGAAGGGACAAAAATTTAAATGCCCATAAAACATGGGGAACGCTCCCTATATCTAATAAGTGAAAGGGCGTTTTATACAAGATGATTCATGACTTGTCTGTCAAAAAAATGACCTGCATCGTGATATTAATATTTGATGAACAAAACTGTTGTGAGAATGAATGACGATTTTTTTGTAGAATAGTGGATTAATCAAGAGAAAATGTGAGAAAGACTCCAATTAGCTCTTAAATCTTGGTATTTTTAACAGAATTATACATTTTATCCTGGAAAAGTTCATTGATAAAACTCATCACTAACCTGCTGAGAAATTTCGATATTGAGAACTTGAGAGTGAATTTCCAAGGTTCCCATCTTCCTCCTGCGCATGAAGAAAAGTTTGAAAAATTATCAAAACTCATTTGTGTGAACTAGGAAATATTAAATCAATCAATCAGTCACGAAGCTTCTCGTTTACTCGTTTACGTTCGATAATCGAACGTTTCTTAACATTGTATTATTTTATGTCTAGACTTGAGGTAGTTCTAAAACTTTCTCTTGTGAGCGTCAGCCCAACTAACCTATACTTTTAGCTCCTGCTTTTTTGCAAATTACACAACCACCATCAATCTTTTTAGTCAACAACCTAAACCACATTATTTTTTCAGTTTTTAGCCCCTGAATCCAACTAATTCGCTGTAAGTTTGAGTAATTTATCCTAATTTTCTTTATATTCTTGTTTTCTTACCGTGGATATATTGATTATTGTACCTTTCAAATCTAATTTTTAAGGCCCACTTTACTCACAACATTTTTCATTCCTTTGGATTGCTCTAACTTAAGCTCTTGTTTTCAATCAATTCCACTTTGTGGTGTGGACAAACCCTAATATCGCGGATGATTCCCTTTTGTTTTGATATTTGACATTTGTTTTTCTAGTCTAGTCTTGTTTGTTTCTCTCGCTTTTGCCACACAGGGAGTCACCCACTAGTATTGTTATTCATAATATGCGTAAGTTTGCATTACGTCATTTTTCCTAACGGAAACAGCAGGAAATCCGGATGCCCACTTGGGTGTTTCCGTTAGGAAGAATGACGTGATGAAACTTACGCATATCATGAAGTCTAGTATTTAAAAACTTTCAAAAAACGAAAACCTTGTACATAAAGTAAAGCCCCTATATAAAATATATACCATATTGTTGGTGGATATTAATAAAAAAAATTAAAATTCGACAATCGAACGTTTTTGAATAATGCTGACTCATTATTCTCCCTTTTACATATGATCGGCCAAAACCTTTAAGCAGAGTAAGATAATTGTTAAATGCTTTTGAATTTTACGGCATAATTTTGATATTGACATCAATAGAGCACTCATCTGTCACATAGTTTACAAGAAACACATAAACGATTTGTGAATAACGAAGTTAAAAGATTCATCTCTGGCAAAGCAGCTTTAGTTACTCTAAAAATACTTCCGATAGATATTCTAAATGCGAGCGGTAAATTAGCTTCACTAAAAGATCCATGACTGAGGGTTTTTCTTAATCCTTTTTTGTATACGCCACCTTCTCAACAGCTGGCAAAGCCAATAATGCGTATTGAGGTAGAATTAATAAAAACATACAGTGGTTTTGTTGCCACTGGATATCTGTTTCAACCAGTTAGGTTCTTGGTCATCCTCATGTAATGAAGTTTGCATTGCAGCATTTTGACCAGAATTTTGTTGGTCCATCTTCAAACTGAGAGCATGATCCTCCATTGAGTCTTCTTCATCACTTGAAATGTATTGAGCTTCTGACATTGCCTTGTCTGTTTCAACCATTGCTTTCTATAAAAACAACGAGGATATTATTTTGAGTTATAAACATTATGATCTTTTTTTTTGAATTGCTTATTTTTTTATAATATTTTGCAATTGACTCCCCAAGCGAATTGGAGTACATAGAATTGGACCGGTTAGAGAGCGGTAAAAAGACCGGCCACAAATCGGCCGAATATAAATTTGATCGGCCTTTAGTTTGTTTGAAATCGGCCAGAGAACGGCCAAGAGAGTTTGCTCGTTGTTTTTTTTCGACCGGTCACAATTCGGCCTTTTATTGAGTTGGGCCGGTGTAATGAACGGTCATTTGACCGGTCTATTACTTTGCCGGCAAACGACAGAATCTACAGAAATATTTTCATTCATTCAAGACACACAAAAAATGTAGACGTATTTATTACGAAAGAAAAAAACGTTCGAATGACATAATAAACATTCGATTTATGCAACGAATCAAGTTAAATAAACCAGCCGAGGCTGGAAGGTCAGCCAATAGAGTTTAGTTGGATAGCTTCAAAAGTAGCTTTAACTGCTTAGTTATAAATTAGCTGTGCTGGTGCTATTGGGGTAGACTGATGAAAACGTAAAATGATCCACAAAAT
>JAUJPO010052870.1:4029-14844 GCA_032270745.1 Tiaropsis multicirrata
AAAAAACCGCTACGCCCCCCCCCCCCCCCCCCCACTTTCAGTAGCTGCCCACTTAATTACTACTTACTTGAATTCTCCTTGATGGGTAAATTTTACGTGAAAATTTTAGAACTCGTGAAAATTTTAGGGCACGTGAAAAAAATTTGGCACATGAAAAATTAGGGCACATGAAAAATTAGGGCACATGAAAAATTAGGGCACGTGAAAAATTTAGGGCACTAGCGCACTTGAGATACGTGAGGCACTAGGGCACTAGGGCACGCGAGGAACAAGGACACATGAGGCACGTGAAAAAAGTGAAGGCGCTATGGCACGTGAGGCACGTGATTTAGCAGACTCGATAATTTGTCTATTTTGAATACCTGCTCTCTAAACCTAAACAGTTCTCAAACTTCAAACTTCTCGCTATATATTATTAGCTGTATTCTGTCTGTCTGTCTGCTTGGTTGTACATTTATTTGCGTTTGTTTTTGTGTCGCCATTCGTTTTCTCACGCCGCCGTAAGTCCCTTTGCTCTGCTTCTTTTCTTTTCATTTTCTGCAAATTACCAAATATGGTACGTGATATAATTTCTTACTGTTTTTTGTCACACTTAGAGAAAAATGGGAAGGTTGGAAAACTGACCCACAAGGGGCGTTCATATCCAGCCACCATTTTTGCCTGGGTTACGATAATACTGGAAGCTTCGACGCAAGCTCTTTTTTTATCAACTAATGATCTAAGCTTAAAGTGTTGACAGTTGTATGGAAAATTTCTTTTTCTAAAATGTTTTTTTTTAAATTGAAAACGTCAACGTAACGTAGCTACTTTCCTACATACTTTGAGACATGAAAAGCCTTTTCTACATCAGGAAAAACTAAAATTCTAAAAGATAAACAGTTTTCCTGCAAGATAAATAAAACTAGCCCAGCAGACATGGAACGTTAGAAACAATTTTGAAATAACTTTGTGATGACTAACATTTTAAAACAACTTTAACGTTCGTTAGGCACAAAAAATCCAATTTGGCTAAGTGATTCACATCCAACAGAAATTGGCCAACCGAAGGAAGTCACAGCTTGTGTAAATGCAGCTGGAGATTGTTGTTTTGATTCGATGCGGATACAAGCAACAAAATGTAGAGACAATGCACAAAATGAGGATTTCTTCGTATACAAACTTGCCCGATCAGCCTTGGCTTGTCCTGTCGCATATTGTATAGGTACACTTTACATTTCCG
This sequence comes from Tiaropsis multicirrata, assembly GCA_032270745.1. Classification (NCBI taxonomy): domain Eukaryota; kingdom Metazoa; phylum Cnidaria; class Hydrozoa; order Leptothecata; family Tiaropsidae; genus Tiaropsis; species Tiaropsis multicirrata. The sequence goes on from JAUJPO010052870.1 coordinate 5,249, forward strand.
TTGACGAAGGACTTTTTAGGACACTTTTAGCAGACATAACCCTGAATTATTAATATGTTTGAAAAAAAAAATCTTTCAATTATAGTTTGCTTTATTATAAGATTTTTAAACTAATTATGATTAGCATAAACGATAGGGAACATTTGTCAAGATTACTACGTCTGAATTGTAGCACTTATTATTTCATAAATTAGGAACAGGAACAAGATGCCCAGCTGGTCAAACGTCTGCAAATGGATTTACACCTTGCACTGGTAAGATTAAACTTTTTCACCTTGGTGGTTTTTCAATGGGGATGGGCCACTTTGCATTGAAGACGAATTTCCCTACTACATTCCTACTTGGACTATTTTTGGACCCATTTTTCTAAAAGAGCTGTACCATATAGGTAGTGTATTTAATGAACAGTTCATGGCAAACTTTGTAAAATATTGGGGATCGCAATTTTGGTTTTGGCCGAAAAAAATATATTGAAATATACCTACACTCAATTATAGATGAATTTCCAAAACTAAAGTCCAACTCAGTGGTCAGTGTTGACGTACATGATTCACGCATGCGCTTCACCTGTAGTTTTGAACCAGAAGTTATTCAAGATAATAATCGATATTACGTGACGTGGTATGGTACAAATATGGTAAAAAGCGGTTCAAATGACGAACCAAAGTTGATCAAAAATGAGACATTGCAAAGTAATCAAACAAAATCGTATTTGCAGAACACAAATACTAAGCGAGGGAAACAAATATTTTGCTTGAATAGTAATGTGAGTCACTCTTTATACGAATTAATTTTTGAAACCTTTTTTGAAGAATTTATATATTGAGGCCCCCTAGTGGTTTGCGTGATGGCGTGATTTGGTTTTTTTTTGGCTTTGATGGCGTGATTTTGGAAATTCTTTGATGACGTGATTGAGTGATTTGAAGTTCCAACGTGATCATGATCCGACAAAATTAAGCATGATGCGTGTTTGTACACAAATACTCTTGTACCGTATCGCAGGATTTGCGTAATGAGCTTCAATTTATTTATTTTTCGTGATCAATATAGACATTATATTTTATGTTGCTAAGTTATTTTCCTAAAATCTTTACCTTCAGATTTTCTGTGAAGTTCGCTCGTATTTCACTGGAACAGAAGACAAAGCAGACGTCAAAAGAAGCAACATTTTCTTTGCAGGAATTAAGGTACAATGATGAGCTTGTTTTTAAAATTAAGGAAACCAAAAGTGACGGGAAAAAGGTTACATTTACATAAGGAAAAAAGTTAGCAATGACAAAAGTTGACTATCACAACTCTCGTAGATGATAGGATTTCGAAAATGTGATAAAAGCTTTATCGATTTTTGAAATTTATATTTATTTCCTCCCTCAACAAATAATTCTCAAAATCTCCTAAAAACTATTCAAGCAAACTGAGAAGTTGAGTTGTAGAACATTTTTGAATCTAAGATATGCAATCTTTGTGTTAACTGGTAAAATTTATTTTCATACCTCCTCAAAGGTCAGCCCAACAAGCTTACAAGTTTCCGAGAAGGATGCGCCCACCAATTTGACATTTACCTCAACTGTACCAATAGTTTGCAACGACAAAGATACAACAAGTTGTAAAGTAACAGTTGAAATAAATCAAGATGGTTCAGACGGAGCAATGAGTCTCTGTTCTATAGCGTGAGTTACTTTTCGTATACATTAACATCAAACATTAGTTTTTTTATATTAAAACATTTTCCAACTTTAAAAAACTTTTTTATGTCTTTTATTTATCATACATTCAATTTTGTCTTTGTAGTTTCAAACCAGGAGATCAAACTAAAACAATGCAAGTGGCTGCATTGCGAGACTTTATTGACGATAGAGATCAGTCATTGAGAATAAATTTCGAAATTCCCCTAATTCCAGACCCGATCGATTGGAGTTGTGTAGCAGACATCCCGTTTGTTTCCGTAAGGTTTTTTTCAAAAATATTTTTATTCTACATATAATAAAATATTTTCACTATTTAATCTAACTAAATAAGGTAGTTCATTTACTAGTCAGTAGAGTACTCACCTCGCAGTCATAGGTAGGTTTTTCAGGTTAAACATCTATCCATCATAGTTACACTGCCATTGATGCTTTGGTAGCCTGATCTTAGCGGTTGGTAATTAGGAGTATCAGCATAGTATAAGAAAGCCGCGACTTCTAACATTCAAAGATTTGAAAACGACAAGCAACCAAAAAAGTGCCCTCCGCCTGTCGAGTTGTTGTTTTTTCCACACTGTTTACCATCTGTCATTAGGAGAAAAGAATTTTCCAAAATTGCCCTTCGGCATATTCTGGGACAGAAGAATTTTCGACTATTTAGCATCCTCTATAAGAAGCACGTTTCGTTAGAGGATGAGAGCAGCCTAGGGTGGACAGGGGTGTATAAATCTTTGAAAAATGAAAAAAGTTGCCCTATTTTCAGGTGACTACAAAGGATATTCCAACTGCACAATGTAAATCTTCCGGTGATCCATACATATACACATTTGACGGCGGTGCTTATGCCCATTACAAAGTGGGTGATTATGTACTTGTAAAGTCAACAGCAAGACTGTTCGAGGTAAGCCATCCAAGAATAAATAGGACAATTTAATTTATAGTCAATTTTCAATGGTTTTTCAATAATCAAGTCAAACAATATTTATTGATTTTATCTAGGTCTTTAATCTTTCCCTATCACACAGGTTAATTTTAGAAATTTAGAAGCTGGTTTTTTGCCTAACCTAATTTTAATATCTGGTCCGCTTGAAAGATAAATCTTTATAAAGTGTTCCAAGGACCCCTAGAAAATAGAAAAAATCGAAATATTGTCGATTTTAAGTATTTTGAGACTACAAGAGACTTAAACCTCCATATACTGAGTTATTTAAAATGGATGTTTGTATTTTCTTTATGATACTTTCTTTTATAGGTCCATGCAAGAGTTTACGAGTGTAGACAGTCAGTTTCATGCAACTGTGGAGTAGCAGCAAGAGAAGGCGACGATGTAATGGTATTGGATATGTGTCGAGACAACGTACCACGTGTCAGATTCGCCAGCACTGTTCAACCTCAACCAGGAAGCAAAATCGAAAGGAGTCCTGATGGAAAAACATTTATTGTAAGTTCAAATAAATGAAGGCAATGTTATACCTCTCTTTCCTTGGTAAAGGTGACCATTTCCGTATTAAATTAGAGGTCCATTAGAACCCAGCAAGCACACAACATTATTACAACGATGATTTATCTTCCAAACAACGTTCTGACGTTGAAACAATGTTGGTTGGATGTTAAAACACGCTATGTGTCTGCTTGGAGCTGAAAATTCCCTAAAGCTCACCCGTAGCAATAAAGTAGTGAGAAAAACCATCCGTACTAACTAGAGGACACACTAAATTAGAGAATTCATGATTGATTTAAGTTGTGAGCTTGTTGTTTGGTCTGCATGATTTTTTTATTACAATGCGTAATGCCCTCTATTTTGGGTCGTTAGGAAAAATCAAGGAAATTTCCTTGGAAAAATTAAATGAATATACAAACGCATATATCATGAATTGGCTATTTCAGATATCATTTTAGAAGTTCATCTACTAAAGACAAGTCTGGGTCTGTTTGAAAAATGATCGTTTCCGTCCGACACTAAAAAATAAAAATAAATGCTCTATGTAGAAACCAGGCCAGTATCACCTATTTATGTTTACTTTATTTAGTACTTTATCCTTGTTTCTACACATTAAATTACAATCCTTTTGCAATAGACTTCAGTGTCGGACAGAATGGCCATTTTCAAACAGACCCATCTCCAATCATCGCTGCGCAGAGTTAATCAAATTTCAATTATCAATTTTATAGTTTACCTTCCCGTCTGGCGCCACAGTGAAGTATGTCTACATTGAACGGTCTTCATATTCTGATATTTATGTGACACTTCCTCCAGACGATTATAAAAATACAACAGGTCTTTGTGGTACTTGGAATGGCGATCGTCGCGACGATTATAAAAGTAAAACTGGTCATTTGTTTACATCACCAAATAATGAGGGATTTACTGAGAGTTGGAGGTAAAGTTAACGCATAAATATATCTAATAATATAAGTATATTTTATAGACGATTTGAATATTTCATTTTTTTTATTATAAAGTTTGAGCCTGCTTGAAATAGGATTTCCGTTGGTCTTTAATGTTAGTGATTACTCTTCTCTATAAATAACACTGATTCGATGGTTAAACTTATCAAGAATTGAAAACATCGTTTAACACGGGGATCGGGGTTTAATGAGATTCTCCCACCTTATCTTGATTTAGATTTAATGATGGTGATAGTTTATTCCATTACAAAGCCCCAAAGGAGAAGAAATGCAGTGCTACAAGAATACCAAACTACTGTTCTTGCAAAGACGATAAAGACGACAAAGTTGATGATAAAGAAATTACTTGTAATTTCAATGGTCTTTCTAAACGTCTAAGATATAATGTTAACGGAGTTAAATACCCTGAATTAAGTTTCCCAGGTAAATATTAATTTCTTGTTGAATTAATTTGTGGCCGCAGTTTATAGTCCTAATTCAACCGAATCGTTGCATGGCAGTAATAGAGATACAAGAGATAACCACCAGCAAAAGTACTTTATAAAATTCTTATTGAATGTCCAGTGTGTTCTCACTTAACAAAAGTTTCAGATCAAAAAAGTTTCATGATCCAATAATTTTAATGGTATATAACGATTTTTTAAACAAACTTTGAACTAAAACATAATTTTATAATTACGGGTTATTCATTGATTTTCAAGGACACGAAAATTGTGGCAAGCGCCGTAGAAAGCGTCGAAACACTGAATCAGACGATATCATTGAAATGCCTGACGAAGATCCTGAATTAGCCATCTATGATTTTAATCCGCCACAAATAACGACACAACCTCCCACTTTCCCAACCAATAGTGGAATCACTGAGCAACAAGCCAATGAGGGTTGTAATAGAGCTTTAAGAGAATCGATAAGTGGAAGAATATGTTTGCAAGTTTTACCAACTCTTGATATTTCGGGATTTATGTTTCAATGTATTTCCGACACAAAGGTAATTTTTGACTTTTTGTTTGGAATCTCTACAACTCAAATGATAATTTTACAAAGATTTGATTGAAATTTATCACTTCCGGATACCTTTCTTCAGCTGCGATAATAAGCAGCTTGCGTATCATTTTTAAAGGTTCTAGATAACGCGAGGGTGGCACAAATATCTGCAGTACAAGCTATGAAGGAGGGATGCGAGGAAAAAACACTTCGAAATATCACTTTGTGGGAAACAGATGATACTGGAATTCTTCAACCACCACAAGCTTTTGGCAATGCACTTTGTCCAAGCGATTGTAATGATAACGGAAGATGTATAAATGCAACTTGTTTCTGTGATGAAGGGTTTTTGTCAACTGATTGTTCGATTAATGAAGGTAAACAAATATAAAAAGCTTTAGTAAATACACTGCTTGCCTCGGTTTCTCGATTGAGTTTCAAAATCAACTTCTTTTTTTCCATTGGAGCTTTGATACTGCACAGATTTTTATCACTGGGGTGAAAAAGAAACACGCTAAACAGTGTATCTAAACTTCACCGTGTTTCCAAATTTTAAGTTTTTGAAGATTTCTGCTGGGATTATTATGCCCATCCAAAATTAGCCTTTGTCGAAAATATTATTTTCATAATAGACCTGTTTTGAATACTTATTCCGCTTTATATTGCCCAGACTCAGTTACTACATCATTATCTGTGCATTTCCATTTACGCGTAGAGTTAATGATTTTATTATCTACACAGGAGATCCTCCAGTGGTAGAAAGCGTCGCCTTTAAAGGCTTATGTGATATTCAAAGACAGAATTGCCTGAAAGCTCGTGTCATTGGTCGAAATTATGTTGATTCTAAAAATCTAAAATGTGGAACCAAAAAGTTGACGGTAAGTACTGTATATCCAGTGCGGGTAAAGTCCAAATTATATTCTCAGTGCGGTCGATGAACATTTTATTTTTATTGATTAACTGATTGAAGGAATTCAATGTTCACCCATTAGGATACACTAGCTGACAAGCCAGCGTCGCAGGCGTTGTTTTTTATATCATACGGAGTAAACTTCATTCTGAATATTCGGGTGTTTGCCATTAGAGTTGATACCAAACAAACTAGTAGCAAACATCAAACTTTTTTTGACTTTCCCATAGCAGAAGAAATTATTATACGGAATGGAATTTATGAACTAAAAATTTATTTCATTTGTTTTCAGTTTGATCCTAATCTGACTATGAATAAAAACACTGCTTCAAATTTGGTAACTTCCCGAAGCAACATGTTAAGTTTCCGAGAGTTATCTTGCGAAATACCAACTCAACAACTACCTTTAGTGGATATCGACTTTTCTCAAACACAAAAAGGGCGACCAATTGGTGGAGTTTCAATACAGTTATCAAACGATGGTGACACTTTTTCAAACAAATCTTCTTCTTATGTTGTGTATGATTCGAAATGTGTTGAATGCAGAAATAGTGAAGATTGTAATTGGAAGGTGAGAAAATGTATATAACACCTCTGTGCTTTAGTATAGGCGAGACCCAATACCCAATAGAAAAACGGTCCGAAAAACCCGTTCCCGGTGGAAAATTAGCATTGAATGTCACCCAAACTGAATCTTTACCGTTTAAAAAACGTCATTCTCATTAAATGTAAAATAACATCATCTGTTGTCCCCGGTTAAAACTGCTATTTTTATATATCGAGTAAAACTAAGGATGTTTCATGATAAAATCAGAAGTTTGCAATCTTTTAAAAGGTAACTTTCACAGTTTGTGTAAAGCTCTTCTATCTTATGCCAGCAGACACAAGAGGATTTTATAACGTCGTTTTAACGACTTCTCAACATTAACATTATGTTCCAATAATAACTTAGAATGACTCATGCAGAGTGAACAATTATTGCATTGGTAACTCTTTTATTCCCAATATTGATTTTAGGAGACATTTGTAGAACGTGGTTTCATATTGTAAGATGAATTATATGTAAAATGAAAATCTTTATTTCTGTTTCAATAACTTAGAATAACTCATGCAGAGTGAACAATTATTGCATTGGTGTTGATGAACCACATTTCATGGATTGGTGTCAAATTTGCCGAGGAAACAACACTTTCACTGAACGAACTGGTATGTAGAGTTTTGTAAAAATATTGGTTAAATTCTTTTCCATTTGAAGAACCTCCAGCAGGTGTCTTTTGACGAACTTTAACTTAAGAAGTGATATAAAGAATTAATTATTTATTGGAATTTGCAAGGTTTAAGTGATTTTGTACCAAATTGAATTTCATAGCACAAAAGGATAGAAGCTTTTATTCTACTTTTAAAAGAGCACTGTACTCATTGCAAACTATTCAAGAATATATTTTAGGGCAGGTTTGATCCCGTACTTATTAAAGGATCCCGGGATATATGTCTTTTTCTACCTTGAATCCCTGGTAGGCTCTCAAAACAAAAATTACAAATTCCATCCAGCAGGGTCTTTTTTTTAAAAACTTTGACAAAAAACCGTCTGACCGCGATTTCCATTCCCCAATATTCAGAGGTTCGATGATCAGCGATCAAGCATTTTGTATCTACTACATTTCTATTTTTTTTAACTAGATAACTTAGCACCTGTCTTCCGACCACAAGGGACCATCAAAGTTTTCCATGGACAAATGTTCCGTTTTCCTATTCCTGTCAGAGATCCGGAAAGGAAAAGATTGACATACAATTTTGTTGATGTATTTCCTGATAGCATGTCACTGTCCAACGGAGGTGTCTTAACATGGACACCGGTAGAAGCTAACCAGACACACACTGTAACCGTAAAAGCTACGGATATCTGTGGAAATAGTTCAGAGGCGACCTACACATTTGAATCCGTCTACTGTCGGTGTGCAAAACTAAACGGTGCCAAATGTGATATAGACAGTAATTGCCAATGTCCAGATGACTGCATGGGAGAAAAGTAAGCGAATTGATATCCAGTTTTAGTAACTTTGTCCGACTAAACAGTTCAATTTAATCTTTCAATCAATTTTTAAGTAGAAAAAATCAGTATCCGAAAGATTTTTTATTCTCTATGATAATAGAAAACAATATTTCCATTTACAGTTGTACGGAATCTGTTGAAGGAAAAGAATGTATCATTAAAAATGAAGAAGAAAAAGAGGAAGAACAAAGAAGTAAGTCTAGAAAACGTCTTCTAAACAATCCTTTTGATACCAAGGTAGACCTTCGGTGGTCGCACAGGAAAAATGCATTATAGAAGATGCCAACTAACGCCGTCTATAATGTCAGAAGGATAATCGCTCGGTTGAATATCATTTCTCTTTCTATATTTCATAGAATAACTATGACACCAAATTCAAGATATCTATTACGTAATCTTTTATATGAAAGTACCCTAAAAGGTGGGTTGCTTGTCACCAGTTTTGGTTTTTAACAATAAAACTATTAGGGGCAAATATTGGTAGTAAAATATAATTTAATGTCCTGTTAACTATCATATTTTAAAGTTTTAAAATAATTTAATTTCGATATAGTGTCATATTTCAACCTCGATTGCCAACCAAGTGGACTGAAAGCAGCTTTCAACCTAAGTCATCTGCAGCGCCATGGATTACCCTACATCGTCAGGTTCAAGGGAGATAATCATGATTGTAAACCTTTAAATGCAAGTTATGAAAACATTAATGGCGATGGGAAATTTTGGATTTCAGCTGACTACTCGGACTGTGGTATTAAGGCTTATGAAGAGGGTAGCAAGATAGCCTTTGAACAGACTATTTTGGTTGAATATGGAAGTAAAATGGAATCTTCACTGATCTATAGGCATTTTGTTGATTCTTATAATGCGACTTGCTTGATTGAAAGAAACATTACACGACAATGGAATATCAGCGTTACAAAACGAAAGACAGTTAATTCGGAGGAAGGTGAGTTGATCCAGTTTTTTATAACCCAATCGCTCACAATGACACTTTCAATTTGCAAAAAGGAAACTTTAATTTGTCAACCACACAAAATTTGTCTGCTTTAAGTTATTTTCTGAATGAGCAAAGTTAACCTCGAAGTTAGCGATCCCTGATAAAAACTTCCATAGAAAATAGCTTGTTATTTGAATTTTTAAATCAACTCTTCGATAAAGTTTGCTGAGTTGTACATCAGGATAAATACGAACATTAGAAATAGTGCGGGCTAGTTGGGTAAAAATTGTGCATGATGTGATAAAAGCATGAAACTTTGTACAGGGGTAGTTGAGGGGTCAAAGTTGGATTTAAATCTCAGACCCTAAAAAAAACACCTGTTTGTGTATTTTACATACCAGAGTGGGGTCTAAGGCTAAAATTACATTTTTTGGTCCAAAGTACATCATGTACACCAGTGGAAAGCATTTTTGATGGCCATTCAGAAAAATATTACAACATATATCTGAAAATCAAGTCATTAAAAGATACTGCGGAAAAGCGTTTAAAAGATGACGTCATTTTCCCATTTTGATGATGTCAGCAAAAAAGGTCAGGACTATTTAAACTAAACTTTTT
>JAUJPO010052881.1:0-14844 GCA_032270745.1 Tiaropsis multicirrata
CTTGAAGGCAAGATCTTTTGTGACCAATCACTTAACCAAAATCCTGTCTCATATGTCAGGTTTTCCATCGCGTATCGCATTGCTTCTTCCTGTTTAACACCTCTCAAAATGTGCTTCATCCACCCTAACACCTGGTTTGTTCCCTGCTTGATGTCATACAAAACTTCATTCTTAACCTCACGAGAATCTATTTTTTCAGCTGATAATTTCAAAGATTCTAGAGTTTCAATAAGCTTAAAACATTCTGGACACACCGTATTGTGAGCACCGTGGTCATGTTCGGGCTGAAAGTTGTCATCGTCAGGGCAGTGAAGGGCAAACGACATGCAATGTGTACTACTGTCACTTTCCTCTGTGAGGTGTAAAGAATATTTCATCTTTAGGTACCGTTTAGAATCGTTAATATCTTTCCTCAGGGTAAATTTTTGTTTAGAATCAAGTTGCGGTTTGTCTAATTGATCATTCAGAATTTCAAAACCTTTTAAGCCATCTGATGTTGTATTATCAAGTCCTGCCATTGCTCTACGTTGACCAGGTTCTATGGCTTTTAAAATCTTCCAGAGGGTACTGTCAGATAGAGGAGTAAAGTTCAAGAGACAACAATGTTCTTTGTACTCAGAGATGGTATGAGTCTTTGATAATGTCAGAACAGACTTTGGAAGTAGTTGTTTTGACCCATCAGCAAATTGTAAGGTGCTTGTTCCATATGCAACATCTTGAAGAAGATTACTTTCGAACAAAAAGTTAACGAAATGCTCAGCGCTATCAATATTCAGTTTGTTTTTGGTAAAAGCTTTCTCGGTCTTGAAGTTCAACACCCCATTTGTTTCAGCCCATTTTCTTGCCTGTTGTACTCGATTTTTTGGACAGGAAAAAGAAGAAAAAGAAAAGAAAAAAAAGAAAATGTAACAAAAAAAGAAGAAAGTGCAACAAAAAAACAATGAAGTGCAACAAAAAAACTAAAAGAGACAATCAATGAATTAAAAAGACATTTAAGCAGATTTATTTCAACAAACAAAATATGCATTTGGTATTTGACTGTGATATTTGATTGGGATAATGGTTATTTTAGTAAATTTTTAGGCATTTTGTTACAATTTTTAACAAATTTTTATAGTTATTCTGAAACTTTTTGACTAATTACTCGTAATTACTTCAAATATGATACTGTATGGCTTCAATAAATCAAACTTTGCTCAGTACCATGAAATTGAACGGCCTAAGTGATGTATATTTAGTGATCCGCCATAGAGGCAAAAGGTAATTTTCAAATTTAAATTGTGGATGATCCAGACATTTATCCATGGAGATCCTATCAGAAAGTAAAGTAGACCTGGTGGAGAGACTTTCCTGAAAATTTCAAAAAAATCTGGTGTTGCCTTTAATAGATACGCCATTTTGAAATTCAACAAATTTTACGCTGTGGTTGCAACTTTGTCGGCCATTTTGAATTCCAATATGGCAGAAGAAGACCTGTTAAAGTGATTTTCTGTAAAAAGGTCCACCCATAGTTTCAATTTAATACAGTTTTGAGCACATTACACTCATTACCAGTGCATAGGCAAGATTTCTTTGTCGCCTTAAACTCAAATTTTCGGTTTTCGGAGCACTCTGCTGGGGGTTCTAAAGTTTCCTTAAGAAATATTTAGGGCCCAAGTTTTTCTTACTCTACAAAAAAGTTGAACAATAGTTGAAGAACTCAGCCTCTAAATCCAATTAGATGAGAAATTATTGATATTTGAATTTTGCTCCCCACAGAACTTCAGAATCTCAGGGGGTCAAAATCCGCCAAATCCTAATTTTGAAATATCCATATCTCCAGAACCACTTGAGATACGAAGCTGATATTTTCAGGATCTTCTTTCCTCATCAAAGGGGTCATTTGGTGAAAATTTTAGCCAAATCTGAGACATCAAGGTATTACACCTTGAAGACTCTTAAATAACTTTTAACAATGGTTCAAACCCATGTCATTTTGGTAAGAGACGCATATTACCATGATAGAAATTGATTGAACTTTGACCCCAAAAATTCCATGGAAGCCATTATCTCAAATATTAATGTTTATTAGTTGTTGTTTTTGTTAATCTGTAATAAAACAAATAGATTATACAAACATTTTAAGCAGTATAAAGATTACTGTTATGGTTTAACCAATTGTACACCAATACACCAATATTCAGTTCAATCGAGCTATATGAATGGTTCACGGCTTATATGTTCAAGTAAGGACAAAAGACAAGTTTTAACAAATAATTTGAGATAATAATAATATGCACACTCTATTTTAAGTGTTTAGCCTGGAAAGATAGATTAATCAATCAGTTAGGGTATAATTCTAACAAATGATGCCTTTAAAATAATGTGGTGTTGACACTTTCATATTTATTGCAATATTTATTCTATTATAAGTTAAAAATCACAAATTTTCCAAAAATCTAAAATAATAATGGTATAATTATGATTTAAAAAAAAATAAAACTAAGAAAGCAAAAACGTTGAAAGGTAAATTTTTTTAAGTTTGTAAAATTGGGAGCTGTAAGTGTTAGAAACATTTACACTTGTAATTATTCATTTCTAGGATGAAAATCTGAGAAGATTTCAAATTCTAGGATTGTTTTAGTCTACATTGAATATAGAATATTGAAGTAGAATATTGAATATATTGTACTAGGTATTCAACTATTTACATAGTATAATTTAGAAAAAGGATTATTCTCCAATTGCATTTTTAAGGTGAAATTCTATTTAAAAAGAAATTTTGTGCATCTTATCCGAAATGTACAATAGGGTCTTCTTCAGTCTTATCTACTTGTACTGAATGTACTTCAGGACTACCATTAGTGTGTGGTAATGGACGGAAAACACGAACATGGATGTATTTGCCATCGCCAACTTTAACCTGAGAAAATCAAATGAATTACAAGTGGTTCTTGGACTGAGTTTAAAATATAGAAGCTAGAAACTTTAAATATAATATACCTTTGGTCTTAGCCAAAATGATCTTTTTGATTCAGGCAAGACAAAATTCAATTTGTTGTTCTACAGATCTGATCATACCAGATATTTAGAGAACTACAATAGTGAAAGAGCTAAAATAAGACAGCTGAAAATTCAATACAAAAACCTTAATAATTGTTCTAGATCCAAGCAGCAGAATGTTTGAAAGGAAGAAGACATTTTCGACTTCAATAAAATGTAAAAAATAAAATAAAAAGGAATCGCTTTTGGTGTTTGCTGAACCCTATTCAAAAACCCTTAGAAAATAGTTATTATTTCAACTATATGACGAACTGACTAAAATAGCCAAACTAACGAAGAGTAAAGTGGCAGTTCTCAAAATATTTGACGGAGTGTTGCTTTTGTTCACATTCCTTATAAAAGGAAAAGGAAGTCAACAGTCTCTGTCAAAATCTCTCAATACCTTTATGCATCAGCCTCTGCAGTATTCTAAAAGGAAAAATCGAAAATACCTTGATAAAGAAATTGGTTCCAGCAACTACTTGAGTGGAATAGGAATGAGCTTCAAACACACCATAACTTTCATTTGTTTTGCCTTCTACCTGTCCTTTCACCTGAGTATAAGCAAAAATATAATTCTTAGTTTTAAAAAACATTTTTAAAATCAAACTTAGTCTGATCCAAAATAAACAATTCTGAGACAAAAGAGCTCTCACCATAATTGCTTATACACCTTTCCCCCTAAATTATGGTTTTGTTCTCGACCTCTACAACTTGGAATAAAATATCATTATGAAGCTTTTATTATGCAATGACCTTTCCTGAAAATTTAAGTTTAAAAGCTCTTTCTGGTCTAAGATGGCTGCTTTCATTTCTTTGTTTTTACGGTCAAACTTCTGATAAAAAGCATTTCATTAAACTTGATCTTGTCTCCATGAGAATCTAGTCTTTTAGATTTAGATTTAAAAACACTCATAAAAAGCTTTTTATCTGAAAAATATATGTTTGATTTGAACTGCGATATCTCACAAGTGAAAAAAGTACACAAAGGTTGCCTGACACGATACAAGATAAACAGAGATGTTTATCAAACAAAAACATACCTATAACCCAAAAATTCTTTCAATGAGGCTGCCTATAGGAAAAATGCATTCTTTCTAGCCCACATTTTGGAAAGATTTACATCACGTGATCTATTTTATCCAATAGAAAATTGCAAAATGAAGGAAGTATTTATTTCAACTGCATTTCTTTACAATGCCATAATTTTACAACTGTAACACAGATGTTTTTGTGGATCAAGGCAAGTTAATTGTCTATCATTTTTACCTTGTTGATTATGTAGAATATATAATGAAAATCATCAAACAAGAACAAACCTGATTCAAGATTCCTCTGACTTCATCATCAACTGGTTTTGCATTTCCAACACCACCACACATCATTTTTTATTTATTTTCAGTTATTACTAAAGAAATATTTATCGTCAGGTATATCAAGAATATTTTACAAAAAATATATTTGTGTGGCCAAAAAGTTAACAAAAAGAAATGATCGATTCTTAACTTTGAAATTTGGTTATTCCCCGACAGATAATATCATTTGAGCAAAATCAAAAAAAAAATTCAATTAGATCAAATAATAATCGAATTATAATTGGATCGAACACAATCAAATGATTGCGATTCAATTATTGTCAAACACAACTGAATATCAATTTAATCTAAAATTCTGTGTGGGTAGCAAAACTTGATTGAGTTTGATAGATGTTCAATTGAATCGATTCACTCAATATCATTCATTGAATTTTATTGAGTTTGGTCTGATTGTAAATTCAAAATTGCGGACCCAAAGCGGAAACAAACTAACATGAGAATTAATTCTGGTTAAAAAGATAACAATTTTAAGCAATAATTATTTTAATAGTTATAGCTTACGCCAACAAAAATATAAAATCCTGCAGGCAAATAATTCAACGACAAAGGTGTAAAAACAGCAGGGGGTTTGGGGGACGCTGTGAGCCCCCCAAGTGGGTCTAGGACAGAGCCCTAGTGGATGTTCAGGGGGCAAAGCCCCCGTAAGCTCTGCAATATTTCCAGTTTATAAGCCTAATCATTGCTTAAAATTGTAATCTTTTTAACCAGAATTAATTCTTTACGCCCGCAAATTTGAGAAAAAAATTCACGCGCCAAGAATCATAACAGCCTGCATTGTCCCCATATTGAAAATCTCAATTGTGGTAGCCAAAAAAAAGATCACGCCCGGACGGAATCTTTGTTTTGGCTACCACAATTGAGATTCTCAATATGGGGACAACACAGGCTGTTATGATTCTTGGCACGGAAAGTGGAGTGGGGGGAGAGGGCAAACAAGAAGAGAGCGTCTTGGGGCAAGTAAAAAGTTATTTTATAATTCTCACGCCAGCCAATATACCTTATCGGTAGGTCCCAGAAAGCCTGCGAATACAATAGCGCTAAAATGGATCCGCTGAAATGCGGAGGTAAACAAATTGAAATTCTAAAATAGTAACCGCGAACCTACCGCAAACCTAGCTTAAATGTAGCTTGTTTATTGTTCCTAAAAATACACATAATTTCAGTGTATTTGAAAAACCAGTTGTAAACAAAGGATCCAAGATGCTAGTAGAAGCTGAAGGAGAAATAAAAATAACAGTTCTGAGTGTCTTTTGGTTATTTTCATGGCTCTTTTTAGGCCACGTTTTCCAAAATATTTTGCTTGATATTCGCCATTTTGGGTGTTATTTACCTCCGCAAATGTGTTGCGCTGCAACATCGCAAGGAGGTAAACTTTCTGATAAGGTGTAGCCAAAGATCTTCGGTGTCAGTTAGCCACAATCCATACTGGGCCCCAGCCAGCCCAAAGCAGCAAAAGCTCAAAATAGCTGCAATAACAACTTTGCTACTTTTTTTTTGTTGTGAAGAATTAGTTGAATCAATGAAATGTATTGAGCAAATCGAAAACCCTTGAATCTAAACTGTCAAAAAATACAAGTGTGGTTTGTGTTAACTCAGCACAAAAATATTATATTATATTACCTTGCCTTACGTAAACAATAACTTCTTCTATCTATCACAAAGTTTGTGTTTTTTTAATATATAATGTAAAACCCTTTGACAGTCTTTGACATCAAAACAACAATTTTGAGAAAAAAGAAGACTTTGCAGCCTCAAAATACTTACAACCTTGGACACCACTGTCCTTTTTTACAATGTTTAGTTTTCATATTAAATACGCTGAAACAAACGAAAAAATCACGATCTAGAAAAAAGTTAACTTGATAATTCCTCTGTTCTTTTTTATCCTTCAAATTTTATATACACTGACTATATACTCTGTATACTAACTCTATACTCTTACAAATAGAAAGTCTTTCTTAACACTTGCTCCCTTCTAGATACAAACCATGACAAACAATTTCAAGAAAATGACATGTATGACACACCTCACAACTCACAACATATCAACATCAAAAACAAGCAAATTCTTGCACTTTTTTAGTCTTTGTTGTTGTTTTGGTGCTACCATTTTTGTAGCCGAGGAGTTATCAAAGAGAAGAGAATTAAAGCGCACTTGCTAGTCTGGAACTTTACAGCCAAAAAACGGCGAGCGCGAAAAAGTTGTCTTGATGATACCAAAGATGATACCGCGGGTTGACATCGCATATACCATGTATATTGAACTGACACAATTTCACTTGCTTTTCAATTTATTCAGATGGTTTGTGATTGACATCATAGCTTTCATGATTCGCAACAAATGAATGTCATCCTGATTACAGTTTGTTACCCATTCTTCTCCTCCATAATTCATCAAGCTAATAAAAAGAAAATAAATTCCCAATATAGCGAAAAACGATACCAGCAGTAAAGTTGACTAAATTATACAATGGGGTATAAGATTTGCAACCAAAAAATTTTCATGAGTTCACTCCGCGAATTTTAGATGGGAGCATGTCTACTTCAAATCTTAAACCGATTCGGAAATAATATTTTCTCGCATGTCGTCATATTCAATTCAATTCAGTTTTTCGTAAAAAACGATTACATTACCGTTATATACAAGAATATATAATGAAAAACATATAAGAATATAATATAAATATCTCCCGACGAAAGATGATGAAACATTATCAGCTTTGTCGTCGATAATTATCGAAAAGAAGCAGTAGAAAAAGTTGTAAAAAGGTAGATCTACGACGGACAACCTCGTACCCAGGGCGTAAAGGTAGGCTTCCTATTACCAGATAGCCTATTTGCATCTCATCATTTTCCCGCGCACCCGCCGACCGTTCGCCCTGGAATCGAGGTTGCTACGACGGAGGCAACCTCGTCTTCAGGGTATCAACTGCGCTATTCTACGTTTTTTTATGGTGCATCAAAGAAAAACGTTAAAAGGCGTAAAACAAGAGGCCTAGGAACGAGGTTGTTGTGCCAGAAGACTAGCATTTATTCCGTTCGCTTTACCGCGTTCAGCTCAGATGTAGATGTATGACGTAAACCGTCTGTGTCACCAGCTCTATCGCATCTATTAGCCAGGTTACGTTAAGCGAGATATATCGGGGGACGACGGTGAGATGTAAACGAGAACCTTTAAACAGCCAATCGAGCGTCCTGAATTTTGGGGGACAACGGTCGCTGGTTGCTATTTTCCGTCCTCCTTTGATTGATCTCGCCTAACGTAACCTCGCTGTGGTTTACCTTGTGGGTGATATAGGTTGTTTTTCGTCATCGTCAATTGCCGCGTCTTCGTATTCACATGTAAAGGAAGAAATGTCTGAAACTAAAACAGAAGAAACGGAAATTTCATAATAATAATAAGTTGATAAAACAAATGCAAGTCTCTCAATTTCCTGTACACACACCCGATATGTATGAAAAATTCAAAAGTTGACTGGTTGACCCCATATGAGATAAGAAAAGATGCGCTAGTTATAACCAACCAACATATAGTTAGCTCAGTTTAATAAATAGAATTAACCAATTCTATCATGTCTTTATTACAGGGTTTTGATTAGACGATTCTATCGCCCGTTAGAAATTATTAATCGCGGGAAAAATGTGTGTGGTTTTGCCTGAGCCGACCTCTGAGGTCGGTCAGTATGGTTTCAGAAAGATTTTGTGTTTTTGATAACACATGCATACTTATAGATGAGAATTCAACAGTTGAAATAACTTTTTGGTTTTATTTTTATTTATAGTTAGTTTTAGGGATAGTTATTTCCTCAATGTAGGCCATGTTTGAAGCTGAAAGTTGATTTCTAAATTGTAAAAAACTTGTGGCTAAGAATGTCTCAAAAAGGTAAGCTCTCTTGCTGTTTTGTATTTGCATTTTCAAGGGGGTATTTCTTGCTATGATCCATGAGCTATTTTTATGTACAGGAAAGCTAGGTTGTCTATGTAGAAGTCTGTTTGTTACAAGATGGGATTCCCTCCAACAACCAGCGCAAGGCACTATGAGAGAGGGTCGTCTGTGTGTCCCACTTCACCCCACAAGGAGAGGTTCGAGGTATGGAGAGTCTACTGTATTTGATTAAGTCCGATTTTAAGTTTGATTATAGGTTTGATTAATTAATGGAACTGCGATATAAAAAATTGTGAGAATTCGATTAAAATTTTATTATCGACAAAGTTTAATCAAACTTTAATCAACTGACAAAGTTCGATTATATATATAACTTCGACAAAGTTCAACTAAATAAATCTTTTGATTAGTTTGATTAAAAACAGTCTGGCATCTGGAATAAGGATGTAAAAGAATTGTACTTATATTGTATATTATAAGTACCTATTTCATAACAAAGTGATTTTGGGGTGATTTTGCTGAAAAGCCCTAGGAAAATGAAGGTTTATTGGCACTTTTTCACAAAAAATTGGCATAATAATTAATCGTTACATCAACGCAATCAATAGTCGCAATCTTTTCGAAGCTAATTGGTTATCGATAATCGATTCCAATCAATATTCTATCAATCGATTCTGTTGGATTTTCTCTATATACGATTAGGAACGACAGTTTTGAAACTTCTATTTTCTACTGTTTATTGATCCTTTTCTCTCTCGCTGGGCCTTCAAGCCTTTAGGCTTCTTGTTTCTTTTCGACTTGACTTCAGCCAGCAAACAAGCAAACGACCATTTTCTTTATTACCACCTCCATTTTCTCTTGTCACTATATTTTGAAAATTTTGTTATTTTTGAGGTCCGAACACGGCTGGCCAGTTATACTATATATATTATAGTTTGTGTTTTTTTCTTCCCTTCCGAAATGTGATCGTCTAAGACTAAATACGCGTGACAATTTTTCTTATTTTCTTATTTCGTCGATTAGAGATTTTGTCTTAGACGGTAGAATCGTCTAGGCAAAACCCTAAAATAATGCCCAGTATTTCTGTCATTCAGCCTTGCATTTCATGATGCCAAATATACTGGACATTGGCCTAGCGAGTGTAAAATTCAAATGACAAATGTACTGGACATTGGCACGGAAAGGGTTAAAGTATTAATGTGCAATTTGTCTGCATGTGAAAATGAGTTATTCTTCCATCGACATGATACACCCATGGTGCAAAAGTCTGTTTTTCTTTCGTGTCCCGTACTCTGCATTTGCGCCACAACGATTCCTTTATTAAGCTAATTTGATGAATTTTTGCCCCGCCCCCCATCCGAAGTCGTTTTTTTAAATATTTTATTTCCTAATTTGAAATTTCTTTTCCCACAAAAATAGGTAACCAAAAGTTGGTGCACCAACACGAGAAAAACTCTTGCGACGTCTTAGCTTAAAGAACTTCATATTGTCAATTAATTTTGCCAAAAGTTGCAGTAAGAGTGTCAGTCATCTTACATAAATTCGAAATATGGGCTCGGTTTCGAGGTTTCAAGAGGTCAAAGAGATACTCACATTTAATGCATTATTCATATCAACTAAAGCACCAAAAGCATTTCCCATGTGTAAACTAACAATAGCACGTCCTTCCAAAGCCTGTTGGTGACCTAGGATAGTTTTGAACATTGAAGAAAATGTAGAAATTTAATGTTCAGAATAATTGAAATGCACTAAAAGCTTATTGTCAGTGTTTTGTTTGGAAAAAGGAAATGTCGAATTATTAAAATGTCGAACTAAAGAAAGTTGAAAGTAAGATACGAAACTCAAATTGCGAAAATATCAAAAGGGCAACAGTGCACTTTTTTAATCACCATTTACCTTTAGCCACGGCTATTTTTTTTGAAAATCTTTTCATTTATTTGATTTTTTTCATGAACTTAAAACTACAAAGGCAGATCGTGGTCAAAGTATTAAGTTTCAGGCAAATCTATTGGTACCACTGAAAAGACAAATGGTCTTGAGCTGCAACCAAAAGACTGATGGAATGGCTTTTCGTCCTCTAAAAAAAGGTTAATTAACTGTTGTTGCCAAACTTACCAGGATTAATATCAATGGTGCGTGTGAACATAAACCACGCCTTCATGTACTGCCCATCGTCTTGTAAACTATATGCCAAATTGATTCTTGCTTCCACTGAAAGTGGATTCATGTGAAGTGCACGAATATAATCACGCCTGAAATAAAGGTAAATACATCATCGAGAAATGTCAAAATTCTTACCAGATTGAGCTGAGAGCCAAACAAATCTTATCATTTGACTTGAACGCTGTCAGATTCAATATTACAGTATTTCTCTAGCTGTCAAAAAGGGATGGTGGAGCGAGCCCATTTTATTTTTTTCCTTATTTGCTCACAAATAAAGCTTTGTAAAAAATATCTCTAAAATGCCTTTAATGATTAAACACCACATTTAGTTGCAAGGGTGTTTTACAATCAAAATTACATATAGATGAAATATTCTTGCATCACAATAGAAAATACAAAGGCCTTAGCAGAGTTTTGTTGAATTCTCGCTCAGTATAAAACCAACCAAACGATAAAACAAAGACCAACCTAGCTAATTTCTTCTCTCGTAGTTGCAATTGCTCGTTACCATTTTCTGCTTTATTACACGAGTCCACGAGAACATTACCACGAGCCAATATCGAATGCGAGAAGAAAGGATCAACTTCAAGGGAACTAGTGAAAAATTCAGTGGCTTTCTCGTGCTGGTTCAACCTAATGAACAAAATTTAGGGGATATAATCAAAAGAATATAAAACAGCTCCTTTTTAAAATAAGGTGTTGTATTCTTGTGTGGTTAGTAGTAGGTCTGGATTGAGCGGGGAGGGGTGGTCCTGTTCAAACCACCTTAAAGGTGTCGCTTAGTCATACGACGCTGAGCGACGCAAGCGAGGCCCTGAAACTGATGAGGAATCTTGAAGAAAAGAACCATACTCCACCCTACTGAAAGCATGCAGGAGCATTGACAGCCATTTAAAATTTTACATACACAAAAACTAATTTATAGTAAATTCTCACCGATGATAGCAAAGACCAACAGTGTGATGAACCCTTGGATCGCTTGGAAACTTCTGCATAAGAAATCGTACAAAATATAAACAGTCGAGTATGTACAAAATTACAGTCAATCTCCATCTCAGGCCCTAAGCTGAGTTAAAATTTTCCCAAATTAGGGGCATCAAAATGATCGGTGAAGAATTTTGCTCGTTGGTGAGTTTAGCATGCATTCTCAAAATTTGAGTGTAAAAACGAAAGAGACTAGGTTTCTATAGCAATCGAGATTATGATTAAAAAAAAAAAGATTCTCCTCATCATATGCATTAATTTGAAAAACCAATCTTACAGGCCAACATAATATTGTCCAATACAAAATATAGAGTATTCAGACTGTTGCAAGTCCCCTGTTACAGGGTTTTATACTCAAGTATAAAATTACCTTCAACCCAACCAAGAAATCACACAAGGCATTTTCAACGTCCTTAATTTGAAAATATAGAAGACCTCGATTCAATAATGCCTGAAACAGAAAGAAGAAAAGTTTAATAAGACATTTCGTTAATAAAATCAAAAGGCAAAAAGCAACTAAAATCTATAATATAGTGAGCTTTAGTATAAACAATAAAAATGGTTGGAAATTTTAATACCTTCATTCGAAGGTTTGAATCACTCATCAAAACTATACTGTAATCACGTAATGCCTAAAATTAATGAAATAAAAAATAAAAAAATAAAAACCAAATTGGACTTTTCCAGAAAAAGTCTGTTGAGGATATATGATATCCAGGGGGTCCCAAATTTTCAATATCCAGAATTTGAGGACCAAGGATATCCAGGGGGGGTGTAGAAAAATGTTAAAATGGTGTTAGGAAAAATCGACATCCTCAACACAGTGATGGCAATATGGATTTTTCTGGAAAAACCCATTCTGTACGGTAAATTTAGCGATAGAAAAAACAGAGGAAATTACAGAGAAAGCTATTATTAGGAGATTACCCAGATTCTATACTCTGTGTTTTTAAATATCGGTAAATATTAAGGGGGGTTCGAACAAGGCTTCAATATTTTTTTCTTTTCTTTCAATAAACAGCCTAGAATTATAAGCTGGGATCTTGCACATTAGGCACGAGAATCCTGACCTTACAAAATAAAACATTATTATTCATTCAAGACTTACTTTGAAGAAGTAACGTCTTTGATGAAAACATACTGCTCGATTGAAGTAAGCCAACATACAGTTACCATCAATCTTTATAGCTTCAGATAGATCTTTGATTGCCAGTTTGTAAGCTTTAATGTGAAACTTGATGGCGCCTCTATAAAAAAATGAACATGTTTGAGCATGGGTCATAGAATGGATCGGTTATGAAGATCTTTTGAGTATTATACCATCAAGTAATGTCGACTTGTCAAAGAGGTGAATCATGATAATAATTAAAATGATCGGTTGCATCCGCCAAATTAAATTCCTGCCAAATCCACCATATTTTATTCTCGCCAAAATTTCTCCCCGTCTAAGGTACTTGAAAAATGATAAACAGACGGACAGCGAGTGGTTCTTGAAATTGACACACAATATAAGAAATTCTACCTGTATACTAAAGCTCGAACACTATCAGGATGTAGACGAAGAGCTTCGTTACAATTCATGATTGCTTTTGCATAGCGTTTTTTACTACCATAGTAAGATGCACGACCAAGGTAAGCCTACCAAAGGAACAACAATGCAAGAATGTGATGGTTATTTGAAAGCGATAGAACGAGGAACAATACATCTGATATCGTTATAACCAAGGCCAAGGGGTGCCGTGGATTTGAAAGGATATATAAAATCTGAGAATGCTAGGATGAAATTATTAAGTTATTAAATTATTATTTAATCCACCTTTTCTTATTATATCTAAACTAAAGTATTCTAGCTCTACTATAAATCCGTTCTTATTCTCAATTGAGTTTTGTTTAATTTAAGGGTTTACGAATAGGATCGAATTTTCGAAGATCTTTCAAAAGCTAATTTTCTGAATTTTGGGGTTTTTACCACCTGTCACTCTTTTGTCAATAACTTTTTTTGCCCAAGAGGAAAAAATTGACCATATTCGGCATTCGAAAGCTGATGAAATTATCTTTCCAATGGTATATAGAAACCTTTTATAATAATTTTTTCTAGGTTGACTATGTTTCCGAGAAATTTCTACTGGACTATTACTCTGGAAATATAAATACATTAAGAATATTTTACCCTCATTTTCGCCAAACAAAAAGATGATTCACTCTCAATGAAAAATACTATATTTTATGGCTTGAAAAGTGAATATTACTGGAAATTGTCCCAGATATCTAAATTATACTCACTAAGCAAGCCTTCAACACACTCAAGTGTTTATGAGACTGACTTCAAGCAAGTATTTTGTATTTTAGTACCTTGCTTTCAACTGTGTGTTGTGCTACAAACTTCAGTATCTCATTTTCATTGGCTGCAATGTAGTCACGTGCCTCTTGTGCCATATTTGACATGCAGCCGGCAAAAACTATCCCATAGGATCTTGGGTAATAAAAGACATCTGAAACCCTGAGTAGTGGATGATGAAACAAGGAGTTGTTATGGCCAGCAGAGTAGGCGTCAACAAGAATACCTTCCACTTGATGGGACAGCAAAGCATCACGGAGTGCTTGTGGTGTTGTGTAGACGTTTTCTTAAAATTAAGATTTAAAATTGATGTCTTCTGAGGGGTCAATCTGGAGTTTTTAAAAAACACATTTAAACGAGGAAGGTCGTTAACCGATTTTGAAGCGAACTCATAAAAACTCCACCCCACTTTTAGGTGCCGAAAAAACGGCATTGGGTAGACTAGCGTTTGTGTTTTCTTTATTTGAACCATTTCTATCGTCATTTGGATTGACCAGGTTTTGTAACACACTCTTTTATGAATTTAGAAAGAAAAACATTAAGGTATGTCATAACCCTTTTTGACACCTTCTGTTTTTTGTTAATAACTTCCGAACAAGAAATTTCTAAGTAATAAAAGTATATATTTCGGGAAAGCCCATAAAATTTCCTAAATTATGGTACTAGATAAAATCTTATTGGGTATACTGAATAAGAGTAATTACATAAAGATCAAATTTCGACCTATGTACTTTCAAAGGGGATGAATTCACCCATTGCTTTGAGCTATCGAGATGATTCTTTTTTTATATGAATAAGAGAAGATTTGTCTCAAAAACGGTTTTAGGATTTTCTTTCTAATTGTTCGGGTTTCCGATTTATCCAATAAAACGTCAAAAAAGCTGAAAATTAATGTAATTTTCTCTTCTTTTTCTACTAATTTGCAAATTAAAAGATAATAAGTCGATTAGAAGAAAAGTCCTAAGAACGTTTTTAGAGGAATCTTATGCCGGGAATACATTAACCCTTCCCACGCAGACTACGTATATATACGTTTTGAAAAGGTCATTTTACCGGTACACAGTCTTTTGGTCATA
>JAUJPO010052892.1:0-14841 GCA_032270745.1 Tiaropsis multicirrata
CATCTCTTTTCCTGATCAAGAGTATTTCACTTGGAATAAGAAAGTTTCTCTTGAAAACTCTTAAATTAAGATGTATTTCACTTATCAAGAAAACAGGATTTTACTGTGCATATACTAGTCGACTTCTCACAAAACTATTCAAAAACATCACTCTTGTTTTCAAATTAATTCGAAAATTTTGAAGAACATTTGACATCTGTGAAAATTTGGCAGTAGAGAGCTAAATACGATGGTTGATTTCTTTTTCGCCGGTATTTGGTAGGTTTAACGTTGAGAAAAGCTCCCAGGTATTTAAAATCGGTAATATTTGATAGATGATTTCCGATGAGAAGATGGGTAGGGTATCTCTTCAGGATGGTTGAGTATCATCGTTTCTGTTTTTTGAAGATTGTTGATTGTTGAAGATTTCGTTTAAAAGAACAGTTGCGTTTTGCTGACTTGATCTGTTTTTCAAAATCAAGACTAAGTCGTCTGCATATCCACACCAAGGTAATATGGACAACCCATCGCAAGCTTATTGAATCAAATAACCATCTGCGTGGTATATAGTCAAACGCAGCAAATAAGTCTACGAATAAGAGAAATACAAGTAGTTTTTACGATGGCTGATCTGGTGAGCTCTCTTAATAACGGTGTAAATTCCATCAGTTGTTCCACGGTTGGAGCGAAACCCGTTTTGTTCATCCAATATCTGCTTTTCATACCAGTCACGAAGTCTTGTGAGGATGATGTTGACTACTAATTTACATACAGTGGAACCAATACTGAGCCCCCTGCTGTATTTTGAAGGATATTTTTTGGACCCTTTGCCTTTCCATAGTGTTTTGAGGAGGGATTGTCCTGAAGTATCAAGTACATCTTTACTAACCCACAGGTTGTTGTTGAATCTTTGGATTATGTCTATCATAATTGGATGAGAGCATTGCTTCAGCAGCTCAAGCTCAATGTCGTTACTTGCTTTATTGTTTTTCAATTTTTCTATATGTTTTTGTATTTCAGAAGTGGTAGGAGGAGTGTCGTTGATATCAGCAGCGTCTGAGATTTCTTGCAGTTCCTTAACAAATAACGGAAGATTTGTGTTCAGGTGTTGAATCGTTTGAAGAGTCCTCTGGATTGAATAGGTCTTTAAAATGGTCAAGTATTAGTTTATCCACTGACCAAGTGTTATTTGTGGCTCTGAGAGTTGTTTCTTGGGTTTTTGCTTTCACGAACAGTTTTTCGATTTGCCTGTTAATCGCATATGTGTTCATTTTTTCAGCTACATGCTTAAACACCCAGTCTCAACCAAAATTTTGATGTTCTAATAAAAAGGACGTGTAGTTTATTTTGACATTATTTTTAGTTATCATCTGACCTACCTGTCATTACGGTTGACGGCTTCGAAAGGCCGGTCATCACGGCCAACCACACTATCCCAGGACCACCAATCATTGTTTACAGGGGACAACACGTGACCATTCATTTGACCAATCATTTGATAAGGTCTGTAAAATTTTTAACCACAGCAGAAATAGAACATTAATGGACTAATTTTAAGGTTCAATTTAGGGATTAAATATTTTTTGCAAATGTTGAGTTTTCCGTGTTTTGTGATATTTAATTACACCCAAATTTGCGAAATTAAACTCTGCGAAAATATCTTCCATGAAAACTTCTTCCCTTAGCCTTAGGCCAATCCTAAAAAAAAGTTCGTTTCCGCGTTACCGGCCGGGTGAAAAATTTCTTTTAGGTCACTCGGCCGCAAATAAAATAATAAACTTTAGAATGAGTGTGTAAATTTCTGAAATTTTGAAAAAGCAAACAAACAAACATCTTTAAAATTGTTTTATAGTTTTTGAACTCAAACAACCATCACATCCTAGAAAAAAATGTCAATTTTTTTTTACCGGCCTCCCGCATGAGTTTTTTTTCGTCACCCGGTAACGCGGAAACGAAGGACTTTTTAGGGTTGGCCTTATATTTAATCTTATTTTTTCTTTAGTGAAGGAGTAGTTATTCATTGGCACGGCATGCATCAAAAAGGGACTGGGTACAGCGACGGGGTAGCATACGTCACACAATGCCCTATCCTGCCTGGTCAGACGTTCGCTTATAAATTCAAAGTAACTTTTTCATCTTTGGGAGGGGGTCATTCAATTTCAAAACGATTCCAGCAGGCACACGGTTGTTTTAACTTTCAAACAACCGTCAAATTGTTATTTGGCCGTTGAAAAAATGTTGGAATAACGTTGTGTGCCAGCTGGGACGGTAAGTTTGGCCAAAAGTTGACTTTCAAAATCGGATCCGTAGACTTTTTAGACTCTTTCCTTCAAAGTTATTGTTATATTGCTACCAACTGACCTTTTCGAAAGCATTTAGTGGGGTTAGAAGAGGAGTTATAACTATTTTTGCTACCCTACTGGGTGGCCCACAAAATTTTCGAAGTGTTTGATGGCCTCGTGGAGCCGAACAAATGGTTTTCTAATAAGTATAATTATTTCATTAGATGGAGAAAGGTCTAAGTTAAATTTTGCGGTATAAACTTTTGATTTTGGTTCAGTATTTACCAAGTTATAAGATTTTAACTAAAAAGTCACTTTTAAAAAAGTACAAAAATGCGTCAAAAGTTCAATCAAATTAAGCATCTTCTAGCATCTCTTATATCCAAAACTTTAAACAAATTTTCCATCATATTCTAACTAGGCGGAGCCAAGCGGCACATTCTTTTATCACTCACACATTGGTGGACAGCGGGTGGACGGATTGTTCGGTGCGCTGATAGTTAAAGACTTACCAAAGCAGACTCTGGATATCCCGTTACCCGTGGTGGAAGACAGGATCATGCATGTCGGTGATTGGTACCATCAACGTGCTTCTGCGGTAAACATCATTTTTAACGTTGTTTTAACGTCATAACGTCGAAACAATGTTTCAATAACGCAAAGATATTTGAATAACGTAAAGACACGGAACGTCGTTTTAACGTCTAAACGCCGTTGTTTCAGCATCAGAACGTGTTACCTCGCAAAAATGTAACTCATCTTTTCAAAATATATAGCCCCTTCAAAGTATATGTATCCTTTAATATTTGACCTTTTCAAAATATAACTTCTACAGAATATATTTCCCTTAAGATATGCGTTAAATATTTCGTTTTACATTTTTCAGTATTTGAGAAGTGCGCAATATGAGACTAGACCACTAATTTCCTCTTCTGCGTTTCTCTATTTTTTTTTCACTTTTTGCTTTCTTGTATCTTTGTATTTATAATATTTTGTTAAGCTTAGTCCTCACCTGGTTTTTTGAATCGGGCTTTTATGACAATAATGACGGGTTGAACAAGTGTCCCACCTTTACGCGTTTAGAATTCTGAATTTATAAGTAATTATTACGCGTTTGTGAATGAAAATGTTTTGGTGGTTTGTGTGAAGTTTTTGTTTGGTCTAGACTAGTTTTTTACTTTCAGTTGCACTCACGAATGGTGTACGAAGAACAAAAATTTACACGGAATCCACCAGAGGAATTAAAGTTGTTAGATGGGACAGTTGTTTCTCCTTATGGTTGGAAATCCGCCCATATTGAAGGGCGTGGGCGTTACTACGATGAAGATAAGAGTGAGTTTTTTTATTCATAACTGTTGAAATTACTTAGAAAATATTATTTTATCACGCCAAAAGAAATTTGACAACTGTTCTATTATTTTTTGAAGTCACGTGACTTGTAACGTCATTTCTATCATTTCATCGATTTCTAAGCAAATAATGGTCCAGTATTACATAATTTCGTTAGAAATGTCGCGCGCTGCGTGATTGATGAGTGGAGAACCGATCTTTAGTAAGAAAATCAAGAAATTAAAGAGAATCGTTCAAAATGTTACGTCATATTGGGGATTTCTGGGATCGTTAGACAAAACTACTGCAAGAGGTCGTAGACCTGTCAATATGAGACCGCTCAAGTTATTCGTAGTAAAGTCTCTTATACAAGTTTGGAGAACGAAGCATCAAGACAAAGATTTGCCTCTTTTATTCAAGCGATTTTTAGAAACTTTTGTACTAAAACTTTTGTACCAGGAGACACAGAACGTTGTTCCAACATCAGAACGTTATTTAGACGTTGAAAGAATGTTGGAACAACATTGTGTATGTCTTTTGGGCTGATGATATTTATCCTCTTTTGTCGTCAGAAACATGGTCGGAAGCACCAAGAACAATCTACGAAGTCGGCCATAACAAGACGTATAGATTTCGGGTAATCGGTTCTGGATTAAATATCCCGTTTCGGGTTTCGGTTGATCAACACTTGTTACAGCTTGTGGCCACTGATGGTTATGATATTGATCCAATTATAATTGAATCGTTCATCATTTACCCTGGAGAACGCTATGATTTTATTTTGACGACCGATCAAAAAGAAAAAACGAATTACTGGATCAGGGCGACGGCCTTTGATGTGAGATTATAATCATTATTTAATGCTTCCAATTATTTGATCCCGACCCCGTTTGCGCCGTCATTCTTTACTTTTGGACCACAACCATGCTTTTTGAGGCTGCAAAAAAAGTGCCGTAGAAACGCTCGTTTTTTAAGTGATTGTGATGCTTCGAGACTAAAATGCTGATTACTTAGAAGTAAAATAATTAAGCTAATACATCTTTTTACGTGCTTTGTAAAAAAATAAGAAAAGTCTTCCCTTCTTCCGCCAGTCTTGAAATTTTCTTAAAAAATATGTGCATTTCATTTTTGCTTTATGTTTCTATATGTTTTGTTCTTAAAAAAAAGGATTATATTTTTGTTTCAGGCGCTTTACAAAACACACTACGCGAAGGCTATATTGAGCTATGAGGGTGCTCCCGACCCAAAAGAAGAAGAGCCTGAGGATGACAAGCCTGTAGAATGTTCTGAAGAACAGAAATGTGTAGTTGTTAATTGTCCTACAGGATCCTTCCCAGACAAAATGGGAGAACACACATTGTAAGACTGTGGTGTTGGAAGCATTTATTTTCTTTCTTTCTTTAGAGAGGATGTGGGTGGGGGGGGGGGGTAAAGTTGAGTGACACGGTTTCAGTGGATACAGAAGGTTTTCAAAGGTTTTGACGAAGGAGAGTGTTGCTTTTGTTCATGTTCCTTATTTGGAAGTCAACACTCTCCTTCGTCAAAAGTTTTGGAGCATAGTCTGTATCCGCTTCCGTGGTTTGGCCAACTTTTAAGATATAAAACTTTCATTAAAACTAATTTTTTGAAAAATATATTTGGGAAGTGAAGCTTTCTTTGTATATTAACACAAACCATTGTCAACAGACTTTTTTCAACGTTATTGTTTCAACGTCCGAATAATGTTTTGAACATTCTGTTTTTTTTCTTAGTTGCAAATCAGTACACGAATTAAACGCTTCAACAGTAGCCAAAAAAGATCACGAATCTCTTCCAATATGGGATGACAACAATTCAGAGGAAATCATTCTCAACTGGAACAACGGTGGCTTTATCAAGGTTTACCATATTGATTTGAAATTTTGTTCTTTTAAGTAATTTTTCCGATTTTCCGATTTGGACAGCTGTTGTGTAGAATTGGCTCATATAATTGGTTACTCAAAACAATAGAGATGACGTGTTCTTTAGAAAAAGGTAATAAAAGTTATTCTCCGAATGGTTATGACCAATCGAATGAAGAAAATTCTTGTAAAATGCTCAACTTGACGCGATTTGGAAACCAACACCCTACCACCTTGGCAACTGCTCCCCGATTATGGAATGATCGTTCACTTTCCTGATATATATTCTTCATAAAGCTGTGACGTGGTGAAAATTACAGAAGGAAACAGTTTTACTTTTATATTGGTACATGGGGGGAGGGGCTACTGCTCGGGGTTGTTACGACAACGTCCAGTATATATCGTACTGTTTTACCATCAGTTCCATTTATATCTTTCTATGGTGATTTATATACCAAAAGAAGCGTATTTTGATGTAGAATATGACTCCACCAGTGCCAAGTTAGTTCTTTTTACACATTAGAAGTTATAGACAATAAACCGTTTTTGTAACGGCAAACTGATGACGTCATATAAAACTTAAAATTGCAATAGTAGCAAAATACAATAAAATTTAAACCAGAGATAGGTCACATACCAAAAAGATATCCATTGGTATTGAGATGTCAGCATTTTTTTACAAAAATTAAATTTTCTGCTATTTTTGCTGACGCCATCAAATTTTTTACAAATATCTAATTTTGCTGATCGATACGCTTTGAGTATCTAGATGTTCTGTCAAAATTCTGTTTTTTTATGTATAAAATTTTATTAAATTAGATTTCAACTTTTTCTTTTTGTCAGTCAATCAATGGAATTTCTTTTGTGCATCCCGCTGTTAGTTCACTGACACAACACAATGATATTCAACCTGACTTGTTTTGTAAAAACCAAACTTCCTGTCCTGATGGTGAAACATGCTATTGCTACCACGAGGTAAGAGGACCTAGTCTAAACATAGTCAGCAAATAATCCACTGGGTCTGGCAATGTATTGATACTCTTTGTCAAAAAATTCTTTTGTTTAAAACAAAAACGTCAATTGTCCAAAAAACTGGTAAAATAACCATAACCTTTGCACACCACTAGCCAGTATAATATGCAAAAAAGAATAACTGAACAAGAAGGCCAATATATTGAAGTTTTTACCACGGGGTGTTACCTACAATTGTTTTCTGAGCCTAAATTGAGTAATTTGCAAATTAGTTAATAATGGCAAATCTGCTGACGTCAACAAAACTTTAAAATTGAATATCTTTTTGATTACTTTGTTCAATTCACCTCAAATTTTAAACAAAGATTCGTTTCACTAATTACATTTAACAAAATAATTTTTTTTGTAAAATTCTGATAACGTCATCAGAAATTAAATATTGCTAGGTAAAACATTTCAAGAACATCCATAAGCGTAATTTTAGCCTGAGATCACATCATGCACAATTAATTTTAATGACATATGGCACAACTAGCCCGGAAGGCCGGAACAAATGCATCAAAATTTTCATCAAAACCCATCAAAAAGATTATTTTGAAAAGTTTGACGCCTTTGAGTTGAACCAAATTTTCCATCAAAACAGAAAAATATAAAAAAAGAAGAAAAAATCAATTTTGATTGATTTTGATGAAGTTTGTTCTCGATCTAAGGCCGGAGCAAATGCATCAAAATTTTTCATCAAAACCCATCAAAACTATATTTTGAGATTTTGATCAAAATTCGAATGTTTTTTGCTCCGGCCTTAAGCATTGAATTTTTCCTCTTTTCAGAAAAAGATTCCATCGAACATACAGACATTTCAAATGGTTTGGACCAATCATGGCAACGAGACAAGAGCCAATCAGAATCATCCAATCCATTTGCATGGCCACTCATACCATGTTCTCAAAATAGGTAGGCGACAGACAAATATATAGGAAAAAAACTTTTAATACTACTCGTTTTTTTATAAGAACATCAAATCTTTTGTTGAAGTTGAATGTTCTTATTTTTCAAACCATTTTCAGTCTCAAGTGTTTTTATGCATGTTCTTAAAGTGTGAATCCAAATAACAAAAGAAAAGTGCATTGCCTCCAGAGAACCGTAATTAACACTCTTTATTAAATCGTGAAAATCCAAATTATTGAAAATTATTTTTTCTTGATTTCAGCTTTTGCACGTTAAGATGTTTTTAATAACTTTCGAACAAAATCTCGATGAACTCGATCTAGGTGTTCTTATAAACTATGATCTCAAATAAAAAAAACGGTGTAAACGTAAAACTCTTGAAACACATCTAAAATTAAAATTTTCAATCTACTAAACTATTCCAGCATGCACGGAACGTTGATTTGACGCCCAAACAGGTTTGTTTCAACGCCACAACGTTATTCGGACATTGAAACAACGTCACGTGTCTGCTGGGACAGTCTGAATTCACTTCCATCCACGGAGATTTGGGGCGATGCGCATGACTTCGCTAATGCGCCATTGGGCGGGCTAATGTCGAACCTAAAACGCTCGATTAGAAGACCTCTGCCGCCACGTTGAAACAATGTTGAAAAAACTTCGTCTAGTTAGTGGGATGAGTTTTTTAAATTGTTTTTACCTTACAAATAAATATTATTCATCTTCTAATTTGAGACCACGCTGTTCTTTAGTACAAAATTCGCTTGAATAAAAGAGACAAATTATTGTTTCGATGCTTCGTTCTCCAAACTTGTTTAATAGACTTTACCACGAAAAACTTGACATGGTTCACAACTTCTTTATACACAGGTTATGGCACATACGATAACAATGGTACTCTAGTGACACAGAACGCGGACATCTCGTGTGGTGGAACGCACTTTTGCAATCTACCAGGTTGGGCAGATGATGGGAATGGTGGAGATAATATTCCGGAGGGAATTCCTGAAAATCCTATTCAAAAGGACACGCTTGTATTGCCAGCAGGTAAGATTCTGAACGTCTTAACCAAACAATTATTCTCTTCTTAATTGTCATGACTAAAAACCATTATAGTGGAGACGTCCTTACGAGTCAGTGGGCTGTAATTGCCCGGGTTGTATTTTTTTTTGGTTTTTTCTTTTTCTTTTTGTTTTTAACTACCAAAACATAAAAGTATGTGAGAAAACTATTTAAAAACAATAAAATCTATATTTTTAAAACAATGGAATCTTTTTTTATTGTGGTAATTAAATTTGATTACATTATAGGACAAAAAAATGTCGGACAAAAGTGACGAAATTTTTTTGGAGGTGACGAAAAATTTGTCCAACGAATAATTCAGTCCGACGAAAAAAAAGTCCAAAAAAAAAGGTTTTTAGGCTAAAATTTGTGTTTTTTTTGGACAAAAGTGACGAAAATAATTATGGGTAATCAAATTTAATATACTGATTTGTTCTCTTTTATAAAACATTCGAATTCCGGGGGTCACTCGATTTAAAAACGACGGTATGTGCGGCCGAAAATTGAACCTTCTAATTCGGACCCTTACAGTGCAGTGCAAAATTTGCCTAAAAAATGACCCTTACAGTGCAGTGCAAAATTTGCCTAAAAAACGACCCTTACAGTGCAGTGCAAAATTTGCCTAAAAAACGACCCTTACAGTGCAGTGCAAAATTTGAAAAGCCTATCCTTAAGGGCCGCACATATCAGTTATAGAAATGTACAATATTTACATATTTACATTGAAACTGTTTGCCGTTGAAGTCCCGATAAATTTAAAACATCAAATATAAAATATAAAATATAGATAAAAATTAATTGAAACCTAAGCAAATGGGATCAAAACAATGGGGATTAAAAACAAAAGAATTTAGAAAAGGGAAAGTTAGGACTAGAGAAAAGTAGCACAAATGACTGAAAAACATGAATGAATTTGATAGTAAGATATACACGAATGTTAAAGTATTACAAAGGCACACAACAACAACAAAAAGAAGATCAATCTAATCCTAAAGATTTCCTCATTGACATTGACAATTTTGGCTGCACCAAAATAAAAAATAGGCCTTGATGCTTCTAATTTAATTAAAGGCAACTTTAATAGTCGCTTGTTGTTCCTTGTACTGACAGAATGCTTTATTACAGTAAAATAGTTATCAAAAACTTCTTTTTAACACAGTGTTTGACCATAGAACATATTTCATTTTCAATTACAGATTTAGTCTTTTTAACCGAGGCAATATACCAATAATACTTGCTGCACGTTGCTCGATGGAAAAAAGCTTCGAGTTTTTACCTTGGTTAAGGGTTGTTTTGTTCGAACAGCTGTATGTAAGCAGAGGAAGAATCATCAGATTGTAGATTGATTGGGCTGCATTGGTGGTTAGATATTTGAGAGCACTATAAAGGAGACGTAGTCGACCAGAGGCTTTTTTCTATCTGATTGATCAAAATTAAATGAAAGGGTCATGTATCTATCGATAAAGTTCCCAAGATAGCAGTATTGGGTTGACTTAACAATTGTATCATTGTGTACAATCATGGTCAATTGGTTACCATATCGCGCCATTCGTTGGGCAGTTCCAAGTAGCATAAGAAGTTTTTCCTTTCTTAAAATTCAATAGCAGTTCGTTCCCCTTGCAGTATTTACTGATAGAAGACAAGTCACCATTTAGGGTGGTCTCGATCTCAGATATAGATTTATCACCAGAGATAATCACTGTATCATCAGCCTACTGAATAATAGACGAATGTTGTATGAAATCGCTCAAGTCGTTGGAAAATACGATAAAAGAGGGTCCCTGACGTGATAGCCTCCTTTGATGATAGATGGTTACTTATCTCAACGGTTTGGGTTCGATTAAATAGATAGTCTGTAATCCATGCTAATTCTGGATCTGAAACACCGTGAAACATTAGCTTTTCGAGAATTAGACTGTGGCCCATTGTATCAAAAGCTTTGGAGAGGTCCAAGAAGAGACAACCAACGAGAAGTCCATTTTCGAAGCCTCTCCTCACAGAATCACACAAGAGGGTGGCTGCTAACTTAGTTGATCGATGTTTACGAAAACCGAATTGACAGTCAGAAAGCAACTTATTATTTCCAAGATTGAATATAATTGGTCGTGGACTGTTCTTTCGAGCAATTTTGAAAGTGTTGGTAGAATTGATATTGGTCTATAATTTTCAATAAGATCATTTCCGGATTTAAAAATAGGATGACTTTTGATGCTTTCCATTTTGTGGGTACTGTGCTAGTCATAACGGAAAGGTTGATAATATGTTCCAAAGAACCCAGCTATTTCCTCCGCACAATCTTTTAGCAAATTTGGTGGAAGTGATTCAATACCAGTGACTTTATTTCGTTTCTGTTTGTTTAAATGTTTTAAAACGTATCCAGGTGTAATATACGAGAATTTGAAGATACATTTGGTTCGTAGAGGGCATTTACGACAAAAGTTTCAGGTTCAAGGCCCAGTTTCGGAGGGGAAAGTTTACCGATTTCATATTTTTCACTATACTGGAGAAATAATCAGAAAAGTTGTTTACGTGGTCTGCAGTTTGAATGGTTCCAGATCCAGTAGCCGAATGTTTGGATTTCGCAGGAAAAATTGATTTGATGGTTTTCCAAAACCTTTTTTTGGGGAAACACTCTTGTGTTCGTTGAGAGCATTCCGATAATGAGTGGACTTTGCCTTCCTAAGGGTTGAAGATGAGAACTGTTTTTTGCAACCCTCTTTTTGCTGGCACATAATCGATATCACTTTTTTTCCCGTGTTCACACCCCCTCCCCTTAGGGCGACTGATGGATTTAGGCCGTTTCTCATCCTCTAACGAAACGTACTTTTTTAGTACTTCTAGACGTCCAACGGTTTTGTATAGGTCTGCTGCAATTCAGACTAGCAAAGATTGTGATTGTTTTAAAATAAAATTTTCAATGTTGTCCTTTACAGGTGCTTACGCGGTTATCAGGTTCAAGTCAACGAACCCTGGAAAATGGTTTATGCATTGTCACAACGAATTTCACTCAATGCAAGGTATGTACCCAGGCAGACACAGATCGTTGTTTCAACGTTGAAACAACGGTTTTCCAAAGTCAGAACATTATCTGGACGTTGAAACAATGTTTAAAAAAACATTCCGTGTGTATGCTGGGTAATATATTATGAATAATTTGGAGGTACAACTCATCAATTATCCTTTATACGTAACCCCCCTGTAGACTGGATTCGTTACCCGGTAGACACAATACATTTTTTTCCGACGTTGCTTCAACATTTTTCCGACGTTGTTTCAACGTGTTTCTGACGTGGTTGTAAAGAATTCTAGATCCGCCCCTTGTCAGAACGTTGTTTGGACGTTGGCAAGACGTTTAAAATAAACGCCATATGTCTACTGCGTTAACACGTATATTGGAGACAGCAAAACTTATCAGCGGCGCTAGTTTATATCAACTTGTATATTCTTGTAGTCTTGTAGTCAATAAATTGCTGTTCAACTTTGGTCAAAAGATTGTAGACTTTTATAAAATAGCAGAAAATTAGCAAAAACACAGTATAACTTCCCTCTTAACCCCACTCGTTGCTTTTAAAAGTGGTTTGTTTGCATATGATCAATAACTGACCTTATATACATCAAATTTGAAGGAAAAAGCTTACTTCTAAGGGTCTACGGACACCCATTGTCCAGTATTGTTCAATATCTCGTCTTCCTTTACTTTATTTTGAGTTTTTTTCAACGTTTTTTAACGTTAAAACATTATGTAGACGTTAAAACAACGTTGAAAAAAAACGTCCTATGTCTTTTTTCACAGGAATGGCAATGGTGATCAACGAGAGACCTTTCGAGCAACCAAAAAGACCCAAAGGTTTCCCAGTATGTCAAGGTTACTTTGCTGACGAATCAAAGAATCCAGTCTATGTGAAGAAAGATGGTAATAGCGCTAAACGTTATTCCAACATTTGTTTCAACGTCCAAATAACGTTCTTCCGTTGAAACAACGTTGGTGGGACGTTAAAACAACATTCCCTGGCTATTGGGGGTTATTACCCTATTACCCTTATTATAAAGGGCCGAAAAGGTTATTGGGGGTTTCTTTCCTTCCCTTTTAACCCCGAAGTAAAATGGTAAATAGTCCAGAGGTATTTGGGGAGGTTGGGTGACGCGAGTTTGTGAAATCGGTAAACGGTCTATCTAAGGGTGACAAAGAAACACAAATTAAAATCTAGCCTCTTGAACTTCAAGAGTTGACCCTGAGGGTCATAATTTTCTACATTGCATCAGTCCTAATTTTTAAAATTATTTGAAAAAATACAGTAGAAAAATTGTACAATAGGAAAAGAAATTGTCAAAACTTTCAAAATTTAAGGTTGATTTCCAAACTTCCGATATACACGACTTACACAACCTCGTGTCCGGTATCCCTTCTGAAAATTCTGATGGTTGTGGAGGGAGAGCTCATAGATAATATTCTATACAAGATAAAAAATCCCAATCGTTCTGCGTTCGAGGTTGCGTTAGTCGAGGTTACGACTTTAATGTATAATGATGTTTTTATATATGATTTCAACGTTTATTGTTATTAGTTGACTCGCTTATTCAAAACGTAAAATGCAAAAAATTATTTTGACAGCTGTAATGGGACGCCACCCGGCCAACATGTTGGCTAACAATGTTGGCCGGTTTGTGGTGGGTGCCAAAAAAAAGATATCTATTAAAAAAAAGTCTAAGACATGTTGCCTGAAGAAATGGCAGGCATATGATGCACATTTTTAACGAGTTTTAGAAGCCATTAACAAATGTGAAAAGACGAAAAAATAAGTACATGCGCTCAATCTCTACTCTTTCGACTATTACGAAAATAAATCCAGGAAATAGACTTTCAAAGATCACCACATCATCGCATTGACAGTGTATGTTTAGTATTGAATTTAAAATTTTGTCTAGAAATTACATAGCTACAACCAAAATATTATTCAAGATTTATTGTTGCATTTAGATCCTTTGACCGCGTGTACGGACTGCGGACCACACCCAGATCAATGTAAGTATAAAAGCATTCACTTTTTCTTGTCTAAATTTGTACAAAAAGTCCAATCGTGATAGATAAGAAGGCGCCAGGTGGCATGGGCTGTTTTTTTTATAAAAACACATGCGCAAAACTTTCAACATTTAACATTTGAAAATAAAAAAAGGAATCATCCCTGAACTTTTCTAGTCTGGCAGACCTTTTTCTTCCATCTCTATGAGAAATTTTCTTAGAGGACGAGAAGAAGCCTAAAACATTTCTGATCTTTAATGTTTGTACGTCTAAAGTACCTTATCGGACAAAAAATGTCTGACTTATTTTTCGTCGGACAAAATTATTCGTCGGACAAAACTTTCGTCACCTCCAAAAAATTTCGTCAATTTTGTCCGACGAAAAATTTAGTCCGACGAAAATTTTGTCCAAATCTAAAATTTCAAATCTAAACATTTTGTATTAAAAACGGAAAAAACATATCAATAAGTTATGGATCGATTCTGCAGGATTTACTGAGGCTGTCAAAAATGCTCAAAATATATGGAAAAGTAGAAAATTCTTTTAGTAGATGTTGAAGAATAAATATATGCTAAGATATGTTTTAAAGTTCCACCCATTCGAGATGAAATGTCCTTGTGAGCGATTTTCGTTTTTTTGCCTAATTTTTTACGCTAAAAAACGAACGAGGCGAGCGTGGGCGACTATATCCAGATTCGCGCATCAAGGAAAAGAATATCACGAAAGAAAAAATCGTTTTAACAACCCTATAGGTAGGGATATATTGATCAAGAAGAAGAAATTCATTGCTTTCTTCTGCCCTGTTTGTCCTCGAAGCCTTATTTTCTTATATACTTTGTTCTTATAAAAAA
Source organism: Tiaropsis multicirrata (assembly GCA_032270745.1). Classification (NCBI taxonomy): domain Eukaryota; kingdom Metazoa; phylum Cnidaria; class Hydrozoa; order Leptothecata; family Tiaropsidae; genus Tiaropsis; species Tiaropsis multicirrata. The sequence goes on from JAUJPO010052892.1 coordinate 14,324, forward strand.
CATGTATGTATGTAAACATTTCCGCGATTGATAGTTTTTGTCAGGGAGGAAATGAAGCCGCCCAAATTTGAAGGAAAACGCGAGAAGAATGACCTATAGGTAGGGAAACATTTAAAAATCAAGCTTATTATTAATTCTTTGAACGTAAACAAGGTCCATGGGTGGGATAACATATCTACTAGTATGGTTGGGATATGTGGTAATTCTTTAGTTAAAGCTTTGCTTAGTATATTCAATCTTTCCATCAGCTCTGGCATCTTCCCATCACAGAAGTGGAAGAAAGGCAATGTGGTTCCTGTCTATAAAAAGGGAGACAGAAGATTACAGAACAATTTCTCTTCTCCCGGTTTTGGAAAAATACTTGAAAAGTATTATTACAGATATTTTGAAACTAACAATTTATTTTCTCCATGTCAGTCTGGTTTTCGGGAGGGTGATTCTTGCGTTTCTCAGTTGTTGTCCATAACGCATGACATTTTTACAGGGTTTGACGCGACCCCTTCTTTAGATACCAGGGG